>VWZG01000442.1:462489-518803 GCA_013396735.1 Grallaria varia
CATGATGCAGTCGTCAGCCTTGTCCTTATAGCCAATCTCTAATGCAGGAAGGGAACAGAGAGCAGGCCCAGGGATGGGATTAGTCCTCACTTGGAGAGAAAAAAAAAAAANCCCCCACACACACTCCCTCTCTCCTCCTCCTCCTCCTTCTCCTCCTTCTCACACCCCCCCCCAACCCCCCCGGGGGTCAGCCCGGGCTGGGGGTCAGCCTGCGGGGGGATGGACACGGGCTGGGGGGGCTGGCGGAGGGACGGGGGCAGCTCTGGTCAGGACGCGAGTCCACCTTTCCAGTGCTTATATACCCAGCGAAGCATCCCAAACACGCACCCCCGGGCGCGCGGCCCCTGCTCCTGCTCTTCCCTCCCTGACCATATTTAGTCAACCACGGCAAAAAATAGCCCGTCAGCTGGAGCCTGCCGAGCAGGGCTCGGAGTTCAATCGCTCCTCGCAGCCCATTGACTACTGGTCCTGCAGGGTCCTGACTCTGCCTTTTTTTTCCCCTCCGCTATTTTTAGCTAGGCCGAATAAAGAGGGAGCTCATCTTACTACTCTCCACCGGCCCGAGGTTTCATGGGGCTCGGGCTATGTTTGGTAAGCGCCAGTGTTGAGAGACACAGAGCGGAGACCTTGTCCGTGCCGGAAAACCTTTGGCTCTCTCCCGTATTTGTTCTTTTCCTCTGCTTCTCTTTCCTTCATTTGTATTCCTTCCTCCATGGCAGACAGGATTCCAGGTGAGAAGGTGGGGAAGAAGCTCAAGGGATCCCGATTTTCATGTTACAGAGGGAAGAACTGGGTTTGAAAGACCTCGTGCTGGGGCCAAGCCGTTCACTACAAGGACCTGAGCACCTCGTTGCCTGGCCACATCTGTCCTCCTGTGTCTCCAAAGGTGCTGAAGCCTGGAAGGGTGTTGGGCTTTCTGTTCTAAATGGAGAGCACTGGGGAGCCTCATTACTCGGCAGGGAAACCCCTCTGTCACGGTGGATTAATGTGGGTCACCCACATAATGATGTCTTCTGGGTCTTGAGGCCACAGTATCTCTCCAGCCTCCAAAGTTTCATCCAGCAGTACAGCAAGGAGGGAAGATTTTGGCAGTGGAGGCATTGCCCTTGGCTTGCACCCAGAGAAGCAGGTGAATGTCTCTAGAAACTTGAGTTAAACCCAGCTTTTCAAAATAAAGATGTCCAGAGACCTGGGGAGGTCACTTGGGGAGAGCAGATAAATGATGGCAGACATGGCACTGGCTGCGTTCAGCCAACCTGTCCTGCTTGCTTGTAGCAGATCCCCATCCTGGACCACCTCCTGAATCCAATGGCTCCCCCTCTGCCCTGCTCACACCCGGTCTCTACACCTCATTGAGGGTCACCCAGAAGGACCATGACTCCTCCTCAGGTCCCAAGAGCCCCTCACGCTGCTGGCAGACCACGGCTGTGGGCAGGCTTTGGGGGAATAGGGCTGGAGGGACCAGCATCTGCCACCGGATGCTGGGATGGTGGTGGCTGGATGTGGAACTGGGGTGGGAAGTTTGCATGAACCCCAGTGAGGTTCCCAACACCTTCTGCTCCCGTCAGTGATCCATGAACGTGGAGGGATGTGTGACAGAGACACCCACCCGCAGGGTCTGTGTGTTGCTGCACGGAGAGCCGGCACTGTGATCCCAGGGGATGTCTCCATAGAGGACATCCGTGTGAGCCTGTCAGGCAACACTCATCTGAGGCTGTTGTATTTTCTGGGAGCTGATAGCAAGTCATTCAAGGATGGGAAATGCCTGCAGGGACCACTCCATAGTGCCACAGAGTGGGAAGGGCTCCCAGGAGATCCCAGCGGTGCTTCCCCGTGCCCTTATGTCTGAGGTCCCCAGCTCTGAGGACAATGCCAGAAATAGCCACTAAGGGTGACACGTCTGCTCTCTGTCTTGGGCTACTTTGGCTCTTTCTCTGTCTCAGTTGATGGGTCTCCCAAACCCGCTCTGGGAGCTTGGATTTCCCTCTGCTGCCTCCTGGTCCCACAGACAGGCTGTTCCACACCATCGCTGTTCAGATAGTCCAGGACAGGGTGTGTGGCAGCAAACAAAGGAAGTCTGGTGTCCCTGAGGAGCCAGAGCCATCTCTGCAGTGACCACAAAATAAAGCAGAGCTTTGTGTGACCCCAGGGACCAAACCTACCACCCCCTCATGGGACTGGCAGTGGGGACAGAGCTTTGTAGGAGGGACACTCCCCTGTCCCCACTCCTCTGCCCCAATATAGTCCTTGTGACCACCAGTGTCCCCTGTGCACCTTCAGCTCATTCCCCTGTGGAGCAGCTGGGAATTTCCCTGCAATGACATAGTCCGCTGCTGGCTTTTTTTCCTTCTGTTTTCCATCACTGCAGGGATGTCCAAGCTGCTTCCACACGCACATCAGCCAGGACTGTCAATGCTTTCCCAGCAGATGCCCTTTCAGTAGCTGAAGCCATGGAAGCCCTTCTTCACCCTGAATCACCCCAAATTCTTCCGGGAAGGCCTTCACCCACAACACCAGCCCAGCCAGCACAGGGTAACTTTGCCTGTTACACTCTGGGGAGCACCTGGGGCTTTTGAGAACCCAAGTGCCCGAAGCGACAGGTTCTCCTGCTATTTTGGGGCCCATGTGAAATCCCCAAGTGTCCCCGTGCCCCAGCGAGACCCTGCCCCGGCAGCAAGGGAGCTGTTGAGAACCACTCACTGTCACAGGCACAGTCGTGCCCTTGTTTGGATTGAGCGAGTTGTTATCACATCCCCGACAGGTTCCCTGGGGTTGAGAATCCATCCCAGCACCAAGATGTGTTGGGAACAGGAGCGAACTATAAACGGAGATGAACCGAAAGCGAAGATCTGAGACGCGAATTAAAAGATCGTTTAAAACCTGGACCTGCTTTTTGCACACAGATTTCTTCCCCTCACTAATTGCTTTACAGCCACACTCACCCTTGAGTGCCCAGGGACTAAAATACGTGTGTTCCTCTCCAAAATGTGTGGCATCTTTTTATCAGGACTTGATTTGGCGCTTGCTCCATGTGCCGATAACACTGGGAGTTTGGCATGCAGAGTGTCCTGGGAGAGATAGGGCCTAAATGTGCAGCCACCACAGCCTGACAGCCTTTATATATATATATATATTTGCACATGCAAACGTATACACATAATAATAATAATAATAATATATTAATGTGTACACATAATAATTCTGCATTAAAGATCCTTTAACCAAGGAAACCAGAGGAAGCTGCACAGCCAACTGTAAAACTGAACCATTTCAAAATGGTACGTGAGAGATTGCAACACTCCAAACAAAATGCAAGATGTTACTTTAAAAGAACCAGGCTCAGGCTTTTGAATTTATGTAACCTAAACTGATTTTGTCTGTTTAAAATTGTTGTTGCGTGTTGGGAATCTCAAAGAGGTGAGGAGCAAAGCTGCAGACATTTCCTTTGGAGTCCAAGATTACAAGCCCCTTTGCTTCTCCCTCCAGCTCCAAAGCTGTTAATGGTTTGCTTCATTTTATTAACAGCAGACAAGAAAAAAAAAGTTCTTCCTCGGAGCCTGTGTGAGGTGACAAGTTGGATAATAACAGCTCCTTTGGAAGTTTTTATAGTGCATTAGGCAAACACAGTGGATGTTTATAGACTTTTAAAAATGCTGATTATATAAAAATGCATTTATAGCCTTCTAAAATACCAAGTTACTATAATATAAATATTTCCAATAATAAAAAACTAAAAATGCTGATTATTGGCCCAATTGGAGCAATTTTTTAATTGATTTCTGATTTTCTTTGGGCCAAAATCTGATCTCAAACCAAAGACTGGCCCATACCCTGTGATATGAGTCTGGTCCATCAGGTTTTCACATCCTGCAGAAGATGCTGCACTGTCCTGGGATGAAGCCAAACTGACTGAACCATGCACCCTACTCATCCTTCCAGCACCCCCAAACATTTCCAGCTCAAGGGAGCTCCTGGAAAAGCATCCTGGGCATCTGCCAGCAACCTGCTGGCCCAGCCACCTTCCCACCTCGCCGGTGATGAGGAGGCTCTTGGTCACCCAGTGGTTGGTCTTCCTCTGTTCTCCAAGAGAACTTGTATGAATAATTAATTTTTTATTGGCACAGAAGCTCAAATGTGGCTCTGTGCTGTTCCTTGCTGATAAGGTTGCTGAGGATGTGCCTTGTCTCTTTTTTTGTCCTTTTTTTTTTTTTCTTACTTTGACCCAAAATTACATCAGTAGGTAGAATGAGCTTCTGCCAGTGGCAGTTGTCTCAACACAGATAAATTCTTTCAAGAAATTGGCACATCCCTTCCAAAAAACACCCCAAACACTTAATGAAAAATTTGTTATTCTTTATTTTATAAAACCAATCCTTTTTGTTGTTGTTGTTGTTGTTGTTGGCTTTGTCATTCATTAGTAATGGGAAAAGACTAACTCTAAGCTTTGGAACTGCCTGTGAAGTCCTCCAAGTCATCATGAGATCAGTCTTTTACATTATACAATATACAGCTTGATCACAAAGAACAGTGTTTATTTCAATTTTATCTTCCTGAAGCAAATGTTCTTTCTTTTGGCCATTTAAGTTCTTCATTTTCTAATAAAAAGTACCTTTTTTGTTGTTGTTGTGAAGTGTCCCAGAAATGGAGCCCATTGGACTTTTTTTACTTAAAGAATCTCAGCCCCAATGGAGAGGAAGGATGGGGGGAAGATGCTGCCTGCAGCTCTCCCACCAGAAGAAACCAGCAATTTTATCACCATTGTACAATGTAGCCATGCTTAAAAACACCTCTCCTAAGCTCTCCCAGAGGCCAACTCCAGCCTTTGCTGCTGTACTTGGGTACAACAGGTTTAAGTGACATGCACAGTTCATGTGGCACAACAGAAAAGGTGGGCTGGGCTCTTCCCCCACTGTTTTTCCTTTCATGTGGTGTTTCTGGCAAGAGTAAGAAAATAAAATTGTTTTCAAAACCGATGGCAAACAGAAGTGATGCTCATGGGCAGGACAGCAGCACCACACACCCTTTCCTCTCCAAGTCCTCATGTGGGAGAGGGCACTGGGATGCTCTCCCTTGTTTAATTGGGAAACTGAGGCTTTGCCTGGGGAGCAGAGGAGCAGCCGGGGGGTGCCGGGGCTGCTTCCCCACGTCCTCCCCGTGAGCTCAGGCACCGCCTGGGCTTATCAACTTCTTACTGTTGGCGGATGAAACTGTGACACTGCCGATAACTGAGCCAATTACCCACCAGCTGGCCTGAGCTCATTCACATGTTCTGGGCTTTTTTGGTGTGTTTTTTTTTTGTTCAGCAAGATGTAAAGGTTGGGTTTTTCTCCAGCTTTTCAGGATTTGTGAAATACAGCTGCTGGACGCTCTGGTAACGATGAAATGTGGCCATTTCACGGGCTGGCTGGGAGGTTTTGGGTATCTCTGCATGCCCATATATGCAAACCAGCTTGTGTAATGTACTACTCTTGTTTTGGAAGGTATTTCTCTGAATACACTAAACACCTCACCTCCCAACATGTTTTTCAATTTTTTGAGGGATTTTTCACCTTTGTTGTTGGAGCAAAATTCACAATGGGCAAAAATGAAGCAGAACAAAATATTTTCATAGTGCTCTGTTTGTTTATAAAGTGCCTCTCTCTCAGGTACTTGGCTCTCACTGTAGTTGCAAAAGATTTTGCCATCATACTCGAAGGGGAAGAACAAAGAACCACTCGTAAATTTAACCGAACCCCCCATATTTTCTAATCTGTCTGATCTCTCTGGAATCTGGGATCTTCTTTTGTGTCAGGGACATTTATGTCTTCTCCGATGTCCTTCCAACAATAAGTGTTCCAGCAACAGGGATTGCATTATATACTGTGGTTTTGTTTGTGGCAGAACAAAATTAAATGAGTACATAAATTACTCTGCTCCTGGAATAAAGAAACAAGAGAAAGAGCATTGTTGCCTTTTTTTTTTTTTTTTAAGTGGCTGTTTTTCTGCTAGGATGAGTTAGATTTCCTGAAACCATGTGCAAATTAAAAAGTTCACAGTTCAGGCTGATTGTGAAAGCTGAATCTCAGCCTCATTTTGAGAGGCGGCGGCGTGTTTAGGAAGACTCCTTTGGATTTATCTAAGAACTTGTAATTGGTTTCCCTCATCTTCCTCAAGCGAGCACGCCTCCTGCTCCCTCCCAGATTAACACTGGTGGTGCTTAACAGCAAAAAAGGACTCTTGTGGCTTGGTGCACACTACGGAGATGTCTTCTGATGATCATGGAGCTCTGCAACGTCCATCTGAGAAGATCCAGTACCTCAAACAACTCATTCTCAAAATGCAGTGGCGCCCTTTGCAACCCAAGTGCATCCTGCTGCAGGGCACTGTGAGGAGCAAGAGGAGCATCCTTGGAGGGATGAGGGCTGCAGCAGGGATGCACTCGTGGAGATGGTCCAAGTCCCCTTGAGCATCTCCACACCACCCACTGAGCACAGACCAGTTCTCAGGTTTCTTATCAGGCTTCTCCACTGCAAGTCTCATCCCAGGAGTGCCTGGGGTCTCTGTGATGGCTGGCCAGGGTCAGGGATGTACAGACTGGTTTGGGAGCAGAGGAACTGGGGGAGAATGGGAGAGAAACCACATCAGGAGCTGACACGAGAGAGGCACAGGCTGGTGGGAAAAACAAAGTGCTGGAAGGGCCCCGGCGCTTTATGGCTCAAACACATCCTGTCTGTGCGTACAGGATACGGTAACAAGATGCAAGATTTATTTAGCACAGGGAAAGCAGCTGCTCGGAGGCTGTGCAGGAGGTTTTAGGCAATCCTGTTCAGTTCCTGAGGAGTCCCATTTCCAGATGCTCGCTGCTTCATTTGACCCCCTCCCTGCCTCTTGCTTCCCTGCCGTTATCTCGCCGGCAGCCTGGGCTGCGCAGATGCCTCTGGCTCTTGCTCAGCCCTCACTGCTGCCTTCACTTCAATCCCCTGGAGTTCTTGGGACTGGCTGACTCTGAGGGTCACGCTGCCACCTTTAATCCAGGAGATGGTTTCTGAGTTTCCCATGGTGTGTGAGCCAAGGAACTCCTGCAGCTCCGTGTGGAGGGTGGTAAAAACAGGGGACCCACTGAGCCAGGGTCAGCCGGGAGGTTCTTTGGAGGACTTGTGCCAGCAGCTTTGGGCCTGGTGCTCTGCTAAACCAACCCCCTGCTCAGATCAAACCCTCTACAAGTTCCCCTTTCCTACAGTATCTTTGTTCTCTCCCAAAAATGAATTATACAGGACTTGGACGCGTGGGCTCAACCTCATCCACACAGGTAAGAGCTTCTCCTCTTTTGTCCAGGACTGGGAATGAAACCACGTAACTTCTTGACAAGTGTCAGTGGTGCAGAGATCCTCAGCTCACGGGGCTCGAGGCTTGGGAGTCACCTGGGAAGCACAGCGTGTACCCTCAGCACTCCTGCAGAATTTCTAAGCAATCTGGAATTAACTGTTCTCCTGCAAGTAACTCGCTAATAGACGTGATTAGCAATTAAGAGAAACATTATTATCTATCGCATGGAAATGAGGAAATATTCATTGCGAACCTGTGCATGACAGCGGTAGGAAAAGGGTCCAGGAAGATCAAGGAAATATCAGGGAGACAATGTCAAGGAGGTTATCAGGGACAAAGACATAATGATGGGAGAGGAAGCCAACAAGATGATCCATGAAAGATGGTAATGAAGAGCAGTGCCAGACAGCAGAGTGCGCACCATGTTGCACTTACAGGAGAAGGTAATTTATCATCAGATATGGAGAAAAGTTCTCCTGAAAGATCCAAGAATCCTTTAATAAGCCAGGAAAACAAAAATCAACAAAAATTAAAGTAGGTGAAGCAATTAGCAAAAATAATTTAGCAAAGCGAGGTGCTACGTTCTCATCCTTATGGGCAATTCAAAAATTTGCTGTTCTTCATCTCTGCCTTGTGCAAAACCTTCCACAATGGTCTGAAATGTCTGAGGAACTTTTAATGCAGTCCCTGCCCCTGCCAGACCTTCAATGACGATTAGGCACCAACCCATGCAGACAGATAGGTGCTTGGTAAGGTTTCCAACAGCACAAGCAATTAACTAGGTGCTCACTTATGACAAAGAGCTTCTGAAATTCAACTGAACTTCCTCACATATCATAAGAGCCCCAGGTAGCTTTGGAAATCTGCTCCTTCCAGGTATACTGATGTGCCTCCAGCTAAGCCTGAGGGACTCAGACTAGTTGTGACAGAGCCAGTTCTGGAAGACCCACAGCAGAGACACCACGTAAAGAGATGCTCAGGTGGCACCTAGACCACACCTATACCCTTGTCAGTTATCTCCAGCCAGAGCTTTCCCAGACTATTGGGACACAACAGCTCGATGGGAGCTCAATTAATTTTTGCTGTGTTTCAGACTTACAGCCACAGCCTGAGTTCCTTTTTCTTAAAAAAAATATGGAGCCAATATAAGGGAATGTAAATTATATTCTTTCCTGCAGCTGAAAAAGTTGGTTTAGTTTTTCATGCTCAGACTGTTTCACGATGCCATATAGTCAAGAATAACTAATTTCCTCTCGGTATTGTTGGAACTGGAACAAAGGCTGCTCTTTAGGAAGGACACAAGTAACCCTCAGACATGTTCTGATTGAAAAAGACCATCTCATCTGAAATTGTAAAGAAATTCCCTTCTGAAATACATCTGGAAATAAATGCTCTAATGCAAGTCTTGCTAAACTGACTGGCATTGGAGCCAAACCTGAGTAAAGCAGGTTTTTTCAGGACATAGCCCTTGTGAGTCCTGAGCTTACAGTGGCAACAGGCTTTTGCCCATTCCTTTTGGTCATGCTTCTCTATTTATTTAGCATTAGCCAATTTATTCCAAGGTAAGTTAAGAACCAGTGGATTATAATAAATATTTATTGAATTTTAACAAATCTGTAGGACCTGTGTGTATATTAATCCTCATTATAAGAGCTGCCACTTGCCACTTAACCTACAGTAGCTGTCTTCCAAATTTATTATATTAAATACATATTTGAGATTACTAATTTACAGCATTAGCAGAATACATTTATGTCACATCCCACTTTCCCTGCTTTTTCAGGCTTCTAATGGAGAATCTCTCACAACTCAGCCAACATGCCCCAAGATGGGAAGTGAAATTAATATTGTTAAAAGTTCAGTGACCACCTTGTAAACCAGGAGTTGTAGAAAAACAAAGCCCAAACCTGGGGAAGACACTGCTGAAGACAAAGGGCTCCTTGGAGGTTGAAGTGGGGAGCAGATGCCACAACCTTCTCCTTCCTGGGGCCATCAGGAGCCCATGTCTTTGCTTCTGCTACATGTTCTGCTGCGTAGATAGAAGTCAAAGACCTTCTGTCTGCAGCTCCTCTCATGAATGCAGTTGAATTTGGCTTTCAAGTTCAAAATTTAATGAAATGTCCACAGGTTGTGAATGCCTAATCTACGTTTCTTTAGGGACTCATGCCAAGAAGCCTGAGGGTCCTGATCTAAAACTCACTGCAGCCAATAAAAGGTTCGTTTTGATGCCAGGGACACAGGCTCAGATTTCCTGAGTCCAGCCTCTAACATCACCTGTTGGATGTGGGTTTGCACATCTGACTTGGGACTGCAATTTTCCAAGCAAGCCCTGGATCTCTCCTTGATTTTTGTGCTCGAGTCGAGCGTGCCCCGCAGTGCCTGTGCAATGAGGTGTGTGCCCATTGCAAGGTAGGGGTGAGGTGTGTTGTTCTGCTGTAATGGCATGGTAACTCCATTAGAAATAATGGTAATTATATTGTGACTCACCTTAACGCTACCACATTATATCCTAATGACTGTTCAGTTAATTCATTTTTATTGTCTGTGTCTTGGAATGGAGTTTTGGAGTGTGCTGTTAATGCACTGGAAATTAGGAGTGTACGTGGGCCCGTGGGGTGATCTGTACCCAGCTGCGTGTGAGTGTTCCTGCCTGCAACAAAGGGATTGTGAAATCAAAGGGGATTTAAGGAAGGAATAGGAAGTGAAGCCCTGTCGTGGGTCCATCAGGACTGTCACCCTTGTCGGGTGGCAGTGGGAAGTGCAAACAGGTTCCTGCTGCACAGAGCTCCCTGGGAAACTCAAGGAGGTGTCATTGGATGCAGCAAAAGTAGAGCAGCAATTGAAGCATTGCCTGTTTTGTAGGGGAAGGTGACTGTGGGAGACACACTGGCGGTGTGTCCGAAGACAAACTGCCCAAGTCTGCCCAAACTGCTGCCCTAGCCTAGGATTCTTTTTGTGCTGAGAGATAACAACCAGGCTCTTGGCTGAAGCTGAAGCTGGAACTGGAGCCTTCCCTCCTCCTACTCTGTTTACAAGGGAAGGGCTCCTTTTGTCTGTTGTATTTGTGGTTCATTGCGGCCATAATTTATCTGGGGACAGTGTTTTTGCAAGGTGCAAATTACATTCCTCCAGGGAGGACCTGGCTTCAGAGTGGAGTCGCCACCTCTCCGGTTCGCAGCTCTCCATCCACCCAGACTGATCACCGCAGGTATTTTTAGAAGGTCATTCTGAAGCAGTAATTTCATCTAGTGATTTTATCTTCTGCCTTTTAGCAAATATTGTTATTTTTTTCTCCCCGCTGTTTTAGATGGTGACAGGTTTTAATGTCAACTTCAAATTACCCCATATTTCTCAGCCCAGTTCCTGCGCCAGGACCTCTGCTGACACATGGAGTCACGCTGGTTGTCATTCTCAGCAGAGGGACCGAGACCGTGTGAGCCTGGATGAATAAATTTCTTCCTTCCCTTTTAGAGGTGGTCCCTTGAGACCATTTTTTCAAGCAGAGGGATTTTCCACTCTGCAGGACAAGCAGTGCCATTCATAGAAAAAATATGTTAATGGAAGCGAGCTTCATGCCAGAAGCTCTCTGCGTGTGTATCAGCCTCAGCAGCAATGACAGTGCAGCTCCAGCAACAGGCTGCTTCAGCTAGCCAGGCTTGGGAGCTGCTACAGGAGAATATTTTCTGTATTTTTCTGTACCCTAGTAAAGTAAATAATGCTTTTCTTTCTCTTTTAATCAGGATTTATTTATTTTTCAATTTTTTCTTTAATTGCAAGCATCAAATTCACAAGGGCAAATTTGTTCTTAATAATAATAATAAAAAAAATCCAGATTTTAAAGAACTACACCCATTTAATAATAGATATTTTACGGAAGGTCAAACCTGTGGCTTGAAAACCCTTGACATGAGTGTCCCTTTGATATATTTCGTTAGCCAACAGAGGGTTTGACGTAAACTGACATACATCTTTGAAAAGAGCAAACCGGATTGCAACAGCTGATAATCTCATTTTGTTGAAGGACTTCTCTCCTGTTCCCTTCAGCTGGAGGCTGAGGTCTCCAGCAGGACCTGGAGGCAGCAGCAGGTTGCCAAGCCCAGCAGCCACATCTCATGGGGCAGCAGAGTGGAGCGATGCTTTTGAAATCCCTGCAGAGAGAGTCAACCAATCACCCTGTGCCAAGCTCATTTAACCCAACATTGCTTAATTCTCCTCTCACCGGTGACAAGTCACAGGCAACTCAGGGGACTCAGGGAACACTGGGTTAGTTTTTTCTGCAAGGTCAGAGAGACCCTGGCAGGTGAAATGCCATTCCCCTGCTCCACAGCTCCGTCCAGGCAGAGTGGGAGATGCACCAGCCCTGGTGGAATAGTGCTGGTGCTGTAGGTGGCCAAGTGGGAATGAGCTTCTGATGGCAAGCCCAGCTCCACCTCCACCTCATCCTCCCACCCATCTCTCTTCCTGATGTCACTGTGAGCAACATGTCTTGGTGTTTTCCTCGTGCAGGAAGATACCCAGGTGGAGGCAAGGAAGGCTGGAGGACATCACTGGTCCTCCCAGAAGTCTTGAAGTCAACAGGTACCACTGTTAGCAGTGACAGCTCTTTACACAGAGCAGGGCCTTGCACCACCATGAAGGGATTTTCATGCCAGTAACAGGACATATACCTTGGTCCTGGAGCTTTTTCCACTCCTTGGAACACTATTAACACAGAATTTTGTCCAGCGTGTCCTAAGGTATTAGTTACATTTACTGGCCTGCCAAATATCTATTTCTTTCTGGTTTGGCAGGGAGTATCTCATTCAGGAGAGAGATAAATGTCTGGCTCAGTAGCTGATCTGTTTTCTACCCAGTGATGGTTTCCCTTTTTGAAAATTGATGATTGATCAGTTATGTTAAGGATCACCAGGTGTAATATTTGCCACATATTATGTTTATTCCAGCGTGGGAGGAATGCATTAGGCTTCAAATCATTCAAAGGGGATATTTCTGATGTAAAACTGTGCTGCATTAATGAGACTACCCATCAAGATGGATGGGTCAAATTAAAGTAGAACAAATTGCAGACTCCTACTTAAAAGTCACACTGGAACCTCCAGCCTACACTATTTGTAAAATTCAAACCGAGACCGTTTTTGACTCAGACATGTTTACATTCTTATTGGAAAATATATTAAACTGTATTTAATTATATTCATGTGAAAGGCTGTTTTTTGTTTTTTTTTTTTGCTTGATGCCATCTGAGACAACTGAACTTTGAGTTCAGGACTTTAAGATACTGCTGTAATTCAAATACTGATATTATCTCTGCAAGATAGGTCTGGGCAAGGAAGCAAAGCCTTTACTCTGTTCCAAAAGAATCACAGTGATTTAGGAATCATTTCGCCTCCTTTTGTTACGTTTCAAGATTTACATTATGTTTTAATAAGTCTGTCATACTGCACAGACAAAAGGATGTTCAGCTTCTGCTGTAATTAAAGAAAATCACTGCAATGGATAACATCAACTCAACTGATTCCAATGATCTTGCTTTCAGCACTCCCAGCTCCACGGCTCGCTGCAGACTGAACTGAACCAGCCCCAGTGTCCAGGCTGCTGCTCTCAGGGCTCCTCTCCCCCAGATTCAGCTTCCGAAGGCAGGCGCTGAATCAGTCAGAGCCTCACTGCAGGATAACTTGTCCCGCGCCAGCTCAGCCACCTGTGCTCAGCCTGTTACTGCCTCCTGCCCCAGCTCTGGGAGCACACTGGCCAGGAGGCTGGCGATGCGAGTCGAACGACAGAAGGATTATCACTTTGATGTGTCCCAAGGAAATCCCACAGGAGAATAATGCTTTTGGTGCTCCCATTAGCATCCCTGGATGGTATCCAGAATTTCTCCCGGAATTTCAAGCTGAAATCAGCTTGTAAAACTAGAGCCACTCCTGCCTACAACCATCATCACCGGGTCAGAGCATCCCCCTGCAGATGTGGAAGAATTATTTCCAGTATCATATTTCATAGATTTAAATAGGTAGCAGATCTCGCCTTTAAGATTTTATTTCTTCCTCTCCCCTAGACAAGTTAGCTGTGTAAAAATCACCCATAGTTAAAGTTAGTCCAATGGAAACCGTGAATATTTTATTGTCCTTTGTGCGAGAAAGGAATTAAAGAAATGGATTTGGCCTTGATTTTTTCATTTGAACTTCTCTGCTTGAGCTGCATTTTTCTATTACCTCTGTGACTCTGCCTTCGTTACGTTATTAAAAGAAAAGTAATTTATGATTGCCAGTCTTGCGGTCTCTAATTATTTCTGGCTGTGCATCACAATTATTAACTTGAGTATCCACCCTTTTCCTAACAGGATGAAAGACATTCATCCTCTTTTGGGTGAGTTACTCTGAGGTAGCCATGTACCCCTCTTTACTAACCACTGTCTCCAGCCAATAATGACACTTTCCACTTTTTGATATGTTGTTTAAACTTTGGTGCAAGCCAAACAGTGGATTTACAGTGAAGATGAAGCACAGTCACAGGTTACTTAAGGCTTGAGTTTAGTACCTGGGTGTCCTAAAGCATCTTGCACTGTTCATAGTCTCGTTCCAGACCAGGCAATAAAGTACCACTCGGCAACAAATACAATACCAACATATCACAGCTGTTCTCCTTTTTTTCCCCCTCAGTTGCACTGGTTTTCCATTTACTTCTGGTTGGTAATGAAGACATCTGTTCTCATCCCAACAGCTCCCTGCAACTTGCATTCTGGGAAATGGAATAGCAGCATTTCAGCAGTTTTGATCAACTGAGAAAATACTGCCCTGTATTTATGGAGGTCAGGACAGTCATTATATTCAGGACATTTCTATGAACAGTCTCAAGGAATGGGCAATAAATGCGAAAATCAGATTTCTGAAACAAGTTCAGATACCCCAGAGATGTTTTACAGGTAGATCTCAAGCAGAAAATGCACTGGCCAGGTTTAGTGCTCATGGAATGCAGAAAGCCTCAAAAAAAAGCTGGGGAACCCCCCACCTTTCACAGCAGGAGCACCAGAGCCACTGGTGTGTTGGTGAGTGTGGACTCCCAAGCCCCCATGGCCCCCTGCCCCTCCACTGACCTGTGTTGGTGTAAAAGCCCGGGAAGTGCTCTGCTGAATTCCAGGTTTCATCTGTATCAATCATTTTCTCATGTACCAACACAAAAAATATGCTCCCTGGCCCAAATACAGCAATCTAAGTGCTCCATGCCAAACCACACATCTCCGTGAGCAAAGCCAGGCTGAACTGCTTTTTGGGTTCAATTTCTCACTATTCTGTAAAAACACCATTTGTCTATAAAGCACCTTGTTTTTATCATCTCTAAGATGGCCTTTATGGTAGGTGTAACTACATGCAAAAGAAGGAGGGGGGCAAACCCTTTAAGCATTTTGCATTTATAGTTATATGCATCTTTATTGCATAGTCAGTAAAAATCCCTGCTGATTATGTCATTGCTGAGGCAATCAGGTGCCAAAAATATTTTTTTTTATTTCATCCGAGCAATAATCATTTTCTGCCTGAACAGTAGACCCAGTTATTGTTTCTTCCCTTATGTTTTCATTAATTAGAAGGAAGTGGAGAGGTAACAAATGACTCCCTGGATGCTGAAGTGTACATTTTTCACTGTCAGGTTATAAGAGGCAATGGGCAAAGACAATATATCCTGTCAGATGCGAGAGTACTTATTGTCAGCACGGCTTGTAAAAATAGAAAGTGAGGTGGCTTTTCTGGATGGAGTTGAAGCTATCTATGGATGGAGTTTAATCTGACTAATTATAACTAAAGACTTTGGCAAACAGCGTCATGTAGCTGTGAGAATACTGGACAGTGCTTTTTTTTCTTATCAGGTCCGTGTGAATGTTAATGTGTGTAAGTGTAAAATCGACTTCTATTAAATCTTCTAAATTGCCATGCACTTCTTCACCCGCAATGCCTCACTTCTCCATAGCAGAGCCGCGGAGTTACTGGTAAAAGTATTAAAACTCTTTGAAACAGTCATATATCTTCTGGTTTACAGGAAATGCTTAAAGTGAAGAGGGAAAAAAAAAAAAAAAAAGAACATTTTCCAAAGAGCAAAGAGGAGAAGGGACTTTCTTCTACAGCTAAATGTCTGGCCAGGCTCCATTTTATCGACCAGCTCCCTAAATCCCACCACAGTGAAGGCAGCCTTGCTGGTGGAGATGAGATTCCTCCTGGAGATGTACCAAGGAGGAAACACTGGGGCTCATACCTTGCCATGGGCATTTCAGGGAACTCAAGTTGCTTCTTCTGACCCTCTCTCGCCAAGATACAGCCCCTCATACCCAATGCTGGGGGATGCAGGAGCCCAAGACTGCCAAGACCCCCCAGCCTGACTCGCAGTTAACTGGGGATTCCTGGGCAGCCTTTGGTCCCAAGCTGAGGGTGACACAAGGACATGAGCACTGTGTGGAAGGGGGCACTGCATGGAGTGAACACTGTCCCGTGCACCCCGAGCATCGCCCCAGCCCCTGGGCCAGCTGCACTGCCTGCCCTGGGCTCACCCCACCACCTCCCCAAGGTCCCCTTCAAGAGCTGCTGCAGAATATGAAAACAGGCAAGAACCACCAAGCTGAAGCTTTTCTGGCATGCACACCGTAAGTTGAGCTCTGCTTTTTTTCTGCACTGGTGAATCTTATCTTAATTGCATCAGGCTATTCGAGATTCCCAGATGCAGAGCCTCTGTAGCCATAACCATTCCCACCTTTCTTAACCCAAATGCTTTGTCAAAACCACCACTCACCCTCTGCTTTGGTAAGGTCTGAACGGCCCCGAAGAGCCAGGAACAGGCTCTTCAACTTGGTGTGAGCTGTTTCATGCACTTCTCAGAGCACTGTGAGAGGGACTCTCTCCAAGACCACTCCAGTGTTCAACACCCCGCAGCCCACAGCCACAGAGGACTTCTTTTCTCTGTACAGGCAGAGTGGTGTAGGCATCTAGAAATGTAACAAGCAGATCATTAGCAATGCAAAGCACTGAGCCACAAACCCAGCTCCAGGCCTGGGGAGAGGAGGCAAGAGAGAAAACCTGCCATGCATGACAGATGTGAGCTGCACCGCTCAGTGCACACGTGGGAAGGAGCACTGCCAAGGGTGCTGAATAGAATAGAATAGAATAGAATAGAATAGAATAGAATAGAATAGAATAGAATAGAAATCATTATACTTAGTTATTGTTGTGTATCGATAAGTGCTTTGCAGGTTAACAGCTTCACAGATATGTCTCCATTTTTAAGACATCCTATTTTCTGTTCTAAGAGCAGCAGCCATGAAATCCACTCTGTATGTGCCAGGAAGAGGGTGATATTTAGGCAACTAAAAAAAACTTAATTTGTTTTATTCTGGTGATTCATTTTGCCTGTCTGAGATGGATCTGAAATGTTTTCTTAGTTTTCTAATTAATAGATAGTTACTGACTTAGCAATGTTAATATGCAGCAAACAGTAACAGAGTTACAGCTCAGGTGCTCACTGGTTTAATTTGAATTTTCCTCACTGGCTTCATTCAGGTTAAAGACCAACCCAGACAAAATCTGGCCCAGCTCTCTTGGAAGTGTCTGTCTATAAATGTTATTATAGTATTTCCAGTGTAAATCTATGTATATTTCACAATTTCACATTCCAGAACCACTATGATGACTGCTGAGAGCATTTGCTTGATGGCATTGCTGCTGCTTGGATGGCTCTTGGGAACTTGTGTATTTAAAAAAAAAATAAGAAAGAAAAAAAGAAAGAAAGAAAAGAGAAAGACCATGTAGTAAAAAGAAAATTAGAATTTATCTGAGCTGAATGAAGATTTTATCTTTCATTCTGCCTAATCCCAAATGCGAAAGGTCAGCGATGACAGCGCTATGAAAAGGGAAAGGCTGGGGGGTTGATATAAAGGAGACCTCCAGTAATTTCTAGCAGGTTTACATAAAGCTGTGTCTCCAGCACAGGGAATGAGCTGACCCCAAGCTGAGGGGCAGCGTCATCACCCACGATGGCCAGGGAAGTCTGGGCTCTGTCCCAGTGCAGCCTGTTCCTGGAGACGGAGGCTGTCCCTTGGGTCCTCCCACACAGGGCCCTGCTTCCCCTGCAGAGCATCTCTTTGCCACCACTGGGGAAGGCTGGCGTGGTCAGAAATACCTCTCCATTCCCAATACTGTGCTAAAATCTGGGAGAGGGGCCCGCCCTTGCTGCTATGTCATGAAACACATCTACAAAATGATGAAGGAAAAGAAAGAATGAAATGAAGAAAGTGACATTGTGTGCACAATCCAGCCTTTTGCCCGGCTGAGAAATAGTCTTGGAGTTGCCTTTGCACCGTGTGTGATGGGTTTTGAAATGAAAGATGAGGACTGAGCAAACAGTGTGGCCATCAGGCTGCTCTTGGCCCAAGGACATCCCTCCTCAAACCCCCGTGCGCTGCTGGCAGCTGCCAATCACTGGGAAGAAGATATTTTATGGCCTCAAAAATATGATGTCTCTTGCGACACTCTGCAGTTTTTATTCTCCCTGCCTGATTCTCTGTGGCTGTTAAACAGGGTGGACATGGAAGGCCTTTTCCAGTGGATGCTCAGCATTGCAGCTCCCGGAGCCAGCACTGCCTGCAGTAATAAAAGGTGATTGCTTCCAAACCTGAATATCCCCTTCATTTGGGTCATTCTTTTAATTGACTTCATTAAGAAAGGAAAGGCCCTATTTAAGCATAAATTCATCTCCCTGGCAGAGTCTAAGCAGATGTCATAAAGAAAACAACACATACTGTTTTTAACTCAAAACTTTAATACTAAATTGCATTAACTAATAACATAAAAACACCAACCATCTGGCTTTTAGGTGGGAGGACTCTAATTCCATTAGGACTTTAATAAATGTACTGTACTGTAGGGACATTTTACTCTGATAGCCTGGGCAAAAATGAGGAGCGTTTACAAGATTAGTTTACGCAGCAGCCCCGGGATCTCTCTCTTGGAACGGCTTTCGACAGAGCCAAGGGGACATCACTGAAGGACAGAGAGGATGTAAAAATTGCCAGCACTGGGGACGTATCTGGGGCTTTTGGGTGCCCTTAGCTGTGATTCCCTGGCATGTGGACATGCTGGCTCTGGCACTAGTGGGGAGTCCAGGCTTTCTGTGGAGTCAGCAGAAAAGATGCAGGAAAGGAGTGGATTGCTCCAAATCCTGACATTTTTGTCTGCTTGGGGTGACCACTGTCATAACTAGAACAAAGCTTTGGCCATGCCACGGTGGCTTCCCTGTGCCTCACTCTTCCTCCTGCCAGCCCTGTGTGTTTGCCCTCCTGACACCCTCCTGTCTTGAGCAGATCCCACCAACAGAGGGTGGATTGGGTTGGAAGGGACCTTAAAGTTCATCTTGTTCCAACCCTCCTGCCATAGGCAGGGATGCTTTCCGCTGGACCAGGTTTCTCCAAGTTCCATCCAAATTGGCCTTAAACACTTTCAGGGATGGTGCATCCACAGCTTCCCTGAACAGCCAAGGCCTCACCACCTTCACAGGGAAGAAGTTCTTCCTAAGATTTAACCTAAACCTATCCTCTGTCAGTTTGAAGGCCTTCCCCCTTGTCCTATCAGTCCATGACCACAAAACAATCCCTCTCCAGCTCTCTTGTAGCCCCTTTAGGTCCTGGAAGGTGCTATCCCACCTTCTCCTTTGAGACAGTCCACATCAGCTCTCTGTCTGTCTATTCAAGCCCTCGTGCCCACGTTAGTCACTTCTCCTTCCCTTTAGGAAAAGGAAGCACAGCACGAGCATCACACTGTTGGCTGCCACATCCATGCAAACATCATATCGATTGCAGGAAAGGCAGAGCCTGAAACACACCCAGTCACCAGCAAACTGAGTTTTGGAGCTGGTTAATCACCAGTAGCATGAATTCCCCGGTGCACTGGCAGAACAAAGGCTGCAGAGTCCCATTTTGCTCTTAGGGTGTTATTAAGGTGAATTACTCTGCGCATGCTGTGAGACAAAAGGACAACTCCGTGTCCTTCAGTAGGGTTGATCAACAAGCCCTGACTAATGCAACGTGCTGGTTCCTGGCATGCTGAGCTTCCCTGGATGAGTATCAAATGGGAATCGGTGAGGGTAGAACCTGACAGCATGATTTTTCACTGAGCATTAACACGTGACACAGAATTGTAGGTCTTCCTTCACAATGGTTTTGTTTTCCCCAGCTCTGTCTTCTTGAAACACACTCAAAGCAGATCCTCACCTTTCCATGCACCCCAGCTCATCCCACAGCGGGAAAGAATAAATGAACCAGACAAAGAATATCCATGCATGTCATTATTAATATTTTTACCAGAATTCTGCAATGATGGGCATGTTTGGGTTATTTTGAATAAAATTAATTCCAAATTGTTCTTTATGCCATATGACCCTCGGGATCACCTCGTCACAGTAATTACTGGAGCTTCTTTAAAAGGCATCCTGTGCCCAGAAATATTTGTAAGTGAAAGTGCATTTCCACGTCGGTATCTTCAGAACACAGTCGATTTGCAAGGAGCTCCAGTGTCAGATGAAGCTTTTAAAAAGTTGGACGTCTTCCAGATTTTAATTTACATGATCATTAATACTGACTTACTCCAAATATATCAATCAGTTTAAAAAACACCATGTCTCATTCCTGGTGCAGGAAAGAATCCTTAACCAGGTGAATGCTTAAGCATTTCCTTAGCTTTAAGCGAGTGCTTAAGTCATACTGAATGGCTCCGTGTTAAGCACATTTTCCACTGAGAGAGGGTTGGAATTAAGTCTTCAAAATGCAGCATCCAGATATGGTGTGAGAGCAGATTCCCTGGGAAACCCCTGCATGTGGTATGGGTGTTGATCTGCACCCCACGGCCCCTGAAATGTGAGCCTGAGCCATTCTGGGGCAAATGTGAGGCTTTCCAACAGCCTGTTTGCATTTAGACACGGGGCTACCACCGAGCAGTTGTAGCTTCTTTTATTAATGCTCCTTATTATCAGCTGAAATACTATTTCCCTCCGCTGCCAGCATTACGCAGCACGGTGTTCCCGTCAGCCGGGAAACCCCACAATGCCTTTAACCCGGCGCAGGATGAACCTGGGGTTTTTTCAGATACAGAGAGCTATAATAAAGCCATCCAGAAAATGACAGGTTACAGGGCTCTGTGATTTGGAAACCGTTTCTATTAAGTTTCCTTCTTGTCTGGTGGCGGCGGGAGGGACGCTGATAGCGGGTCCCAGCCGAGCCCTCGAGCACGACGCTGCGAGAGCAGCTAAAGCCCCAGCTCTTGTCATCCTTGTACTCCTGGCTGTTAGTGTCATCTCTCTGTAATACATTGCAAAATAAACACCCTTTGGGTTTTCTACCTAAATCCACAATACAAAAGGGGAGTTGACTTGAATTGCCTGGCTGAATCATTAGAAAATGAATGCTTTGGGGGAAAAAAAAGAAAAAGAATTACAAGAGTGATCCCCCAGCTTGCCTTTGTGTCTTTTCTCTTTCAGAAATCTCTCATGTTGCTGCTGTCTGCATTTTTGTCACAGTATTGATACATGAAATAAAGCATAAATAACCTCCCTTTCTATTCTTAAGCCTTCGATCCCAGATCACTCTGAGCCTCTTGCCGATAAGACCATTTTCAGCATCCGCTGGCCTGGAAGTAGCCAACAACAGTCAATGAGCTTAGGAAATTTGTCCTGTCACCATCCGGGATGTGCTGTAATCCCACCAGGCGTTTCTTTGGTCTTCTTCCAGGTGTACTGTGGGAATTTTTTTCATCCAGAGATCAGCAGTCATGGGATGTGCTCGACGTTTTGGGGCGTTTCAAGGGTATGGGCCGTGCTGACACTCTGCCAGGGGGTTTGCCAGCACTGGGGCTGCCTCGCCACTGCTGCTTGTGCTCTGGTGATGGGCAAGTTTTGGTGAAGAGACATAAATTAACCCAGAATTGCCCACATAAATAGCTAGTTTTACATTAATTTCACTTTATTCTGCTCTTACACACAAAGGTTTCCATTTGCAGCAAGGTCGCTGGTTAGGGTATAAAACTGATGATATATAGAAGAGGAAAAGGGGATTACTTGGTCCAAGCCCATCCTGATTTTACTGCTGTCCACCCTTTTGGTGTTTATGTGGAGCTTCCAGAGATGCTGTTAGCGCTTCCAATGAGGTGATTGCAGAGTGATTGCTTTTCAAGGTCAACAATTTAAGTTTTACCACCCTTTCTCCAAAAGGACAAAAGAACAGCAGCAGGTAGGCAGAGATGCATAGATTAAGCAACATGATCAGCTGTTAATTAAAGTCCTTTAGGAGGAGGAAGAAGAAATTATTTAACCCTTCCCATTACCATGTGAAGACTCTTATTAGGTACAGTGTGAAATTTTCATTTCTTGTGTGTCGAAGCCTCTTATTCCTGTGCAGTTCCCATCAAAGTGTTTTGTGTGCCCTGCTCCTCAGTTTTCATTAGAACTTATCAGACAGAAACCTCATTTTGACTCAATATTTCCTGACCAGTTCAGTGTGTAATTGGCTCTCCTCTTTCCTCTTGGTGACTGAACAACAACCATAACATATTATGTACACCGATAGATGCATACGTGTATGTGTATGTGTACATGTGTATGTATATATGAGTACACACAGAGGGGCCTGGGGTGGGATGTACCCTTCTGTTCTGCCTTCTATCCCAGGGTCTTTCCCTGTCCCTGTGCATGAGGGCAGCTTTCACACCGTGAGCCTGTGGGATCAAGCAGCAGAGCAGGATGCTTTTTATCCTCTCTGTAAAGCCCATGGCATGGGCTGTGCTTGATGACAGAGACAAACCAGTTCAACCCTCTGTGATTTATATGCTCGAGAAGACCACTGTGCTCCGGTTCAACTAACATCAGGGTGGTAAATTAATTCTGCAAGGGCCCTGTCCAAACTTACATTGATTCTGATTTTGTTAAAAATCATCCATTAGCTAAGAATTACTACCAGTGTTAGTGGAAATGCTGTAGTGTCATTAATTGGAATTAATGGATGGGTAGTTTTTATAGGAGATTTCAATGAAGGCAATATTCCTTTCAAAAACCATTTTATTAGAAATTTGCTTGCCAGCTGTAAAAGGCAATGCCACAACAAGCCATTCCACAATGCTTTATCCATGGCTTGATGTGTTTTTAATTAAGGGAAGGCAAAGCAGTTTGAAGTGTTTTTATTTTTTTAAAAAAACCGTATAACAGATAGTTATTTATTTACTGCATAATGGGGAACTCAGACCAAGAGAGGCTGAGAACAGTCACAGCAACACTGTCCCTTTTTATTTACTGGACCCTGAATATTCTCTTCTGGGTGTTTGAAAGGACTGTGGGTAATTTTTGGTGCCCTGTAAATTGTTCCATTCACACACTTTTCAGAAGTAAAAAGAAGAGGATAATCTGCTCTAGCTCTTTTCTAAGAAGAGCTAAAAACTCTGAAGGGTTAATACTGGAACTGCTGGAATAGCCCCAGTCCTGACTGAACTGGGTCAAGCCCAGCTGAGAATGACCCATTTTCTGCTCTTTCCAAGGTGGGCATAAAAAGAAGAAGATACGAACTAGTGATGCTCCACTGAAGTCAGAGGAGCTCTCCCGATCCATGATGTGTGAAGATCTTTTGCCCAGTCCTTCTCATCTCATGGGGATACAAGAAACTCTTTTATAAGCCTCTTCCATGGCATTTGAAGTGCATTGCCAAGGTAGGATAAGTTGGTGTTCTCCTTTTATGCTGATGAGGCAGAGGTAGAGGAGGTTAAAGGTTTTGCTTTATACCACAGAGCAGGAGCTCACCAAGCTTATTACAAAACATCACCCTCCCACCAAGAGATTATGTGAGGGTTCCCTACAGCATTTACTTTAGCTTTTAAACAAAAACAGATTATTTTTTTAAGCATTTCAGTGCTACCACAGCTATTTGCTGTCTTCCCTTGCCTCACCTTTCATCTGGGTCTTTTTGATCTGCTTGCATTTCCCATGGAAAAACCTCCAGCGACACAGCATCAGCATCCTGTACCTGACTGTGGCAGCAGGAAGGCACATGTGCTTTGTATGAGCTGTGTCCAGGGATTCTTCTTCTTTTAAGAGTCTGTGTGTATGTGGGGGTGGGTGTGTGTGTGTTTTAAACAGCAAAGCCTGACTTGAGTCTGGGTCTCACAGAACCACAGTAGCAGGGTTTAGACAGAGGTAAGGGTAGTCTGTATTAAGCCGTATAAACAAGGAAAGTGCTCTTTAAAGCAGTTAAAGATAGTAGTTTGCTTATCACTTAGGGCGATGGCTCCTGCAAACAGAGTGTTCAGAGAGTCCCTGAGCTGCCCTGGCCCGTGGAGCTCACCTGGAGCAGCAGTCCCCAGGCTCCTGCCCGCGGGAACGGCTGCGGGACATCAGCGCTGTCACAAACCCTTCACAGCCACAGTCAAGGACACTCCGCACAGCCGAGCCTACTTGGAAAGGATCTTATTCCCTTTCTCTTCCTACATGACTCTAGTACTGCTCTCCGAACCCTCTCCTTCTCCCCTAAACGTGTGCACAGCTGTACGTTGGAGCAAAGGGAGGCGCAGGCAGCGGCGCATCCCTTCAGCTGGCACTGACCTCCTGCTCAGCTCTCTGCTGTTACAGGCAGGGCTGGGGCCCATTTCTGCAGCCCCACAGCTGACAGTGGGCTCCACACACAGGGAGGGATGCCAAGGACACGCCGACTGCCCTTGGATGGCGTGGTGGGCACAGGGCACAAGGGGCACAAAGGGCTGGGGAGCCCCCGCCTGCTCCTCCCTTGTGCCACCAACCGTGACCCTTCACACAAGAGCTGGGCAGGTTTCAGGGAGCCAAAGGGAAGCACAACAGGAATGAAATGGGGTTGTATGATCGGAATCCTAATTAGGGAGAAAATATTGGAAATATGCCATATTAGAAACGCTAGTACGATTAATAGTGACAATACAACTCTTGGGAAATAGGCAAATTTACACAGTAGCTATACATAAAATTTACTTTAGCATATTCCCCTCTCTACCTTGTTTGCACACTGTGATAACAAATTGCTTGTACACTGTATGGGGGTATTCTTTTTATATTTAAATATTTGAGCCAGCGATTCATTTTGCGAGGAAAGAAAGGCATGAGGAGGTCTTGGAGCTGCAAAGCAAAGTAAATGGTAGGCTGTGATATATTTAGCAAGGGATAATGTGAAAAATACCAAAAAACACCCAAAATACATGTGAACAGGAAGGCAAACACAGTAGGGATGAGCTTAGTTTGGGATTTCCCTAGCAAGAAAGAAGAGTGATTCTGCACGTAAGACATGAATCTGTCAATCATGGTACCATGTTTGAAAAGCTATTTTATCATTCAATTCTTCAGTTTCCTTATTAAAAAAAGAAATGGGTGGAGGATGAGTCAGTGAAGCCTTTGGATATGTATTTCCAAATCTAGCAATGAAAAGTGGGGTTTTTTGGTGGTAAATGTGACAAAATTATTTACTGTTGCAAGTTCTTCTTGCCATTTGACTGCATCATTGCCCTGTCAGACAAAACTTCCAGCAGATACTCGTTGTATATCTGAATGATACATTTATTCACAGACCTACCCGTTTATACACCCATGTAATATACGCCAGGCATAAATTCCTCTCTCCCACTTTCTCCTCTCCACATGTACCCACGGGTTCAAACGGAGAGGAAGGTGGTGTGGAGAACGACACTGGGTCATCATTAGTATGGCATGGCTGTGCATCCCCCTCCTCCTGTGGGTAATTAAAAGCTGCTCTGTGCTCTGAGCTGCAGGAGCCAGGAGAGGCTCTCTTTGACATGCAGTCCTGCAGCACCTGGCAAGCTGGAGGGCAGTGGGGAGCCCTGCTGCATCCCATTCTATCCCATCCCGTGGGGGGCTCCCAGGATGTGCCAGGAAGGATATTCCACGCTGCACTGGGCAGAGCTTCTGGGCTGGATTTGGCACTGGGCTGCACCAGCAGGGACGTGGGGACCCTCAGCTCCAGGCTGGTGCTGGGGTAACCAGTGTTCTTCCAACTACTGAGATCGGTTGAGAAAGAAAAGGCAAAAAAGGAGTTCTCCGTGCACAGAAAATGAAGTAAAAGGAGAAAAAAGAGCACACTGGAAGCTGTGCTATGGTGCAAGCAACAAGCAAACAGGCTGCCAGGAATTGACCTCAGAATCGGGTTTTGTCCCCTGGGATCAGCTTCATAGGTGGAGCTGGACTCAACTTGGAGAGAGACAAGATGGGCTCTAGACACTTTGAAAGGCCACAAAGCTTCCCCACACCATCCCATGAGCCTGGGGAGGTAGTGGCTCCCTGCTGGCACATTCCAGGGCTACTGCCAGTCCCACATGAGGAGCAGCCCCAGCAGCCCCAGCAGGGTCTTGATGCTGCATTCACACACCAAGCAATTAGTCATGCAAAAAATGATTTTCCCTCTCTCTTGGGTTGTTAGGGGACATCCCCTCAATGAAACACAGACAAAAATGCAGCACCATATTAATCCTCATTGGAAATGCAGGACAGATCCCCAGCTGGTGCAAGCTGTCTGAGTTACCTGAAACCTGCAAAGGTTTTATAATTTGGATCAGCTATAGGTTGTTGCAAAGGTTTTAAAACCAACAATTCGCAACACCGGCACAATGCTATAACTGATCATTCTCAAGACACCCACCTTCTTATTTAATAAAGACTTGCAAGTCTTTTTTGTATTTTATTCATAGGAGCTGTAAAAAAATCCAAGGACCAGGTATAAAGACTCATTTATTCTCTTCTACATAGCACTATAAATTTACACTGCATTTGCAAACTAAAAGCCCATATCTTAGGGTCAAACAGAGCTCCAAAGTGAGAGCAAGAATGGTTTTCAAAAGGCCAATCTGCCCCAGCTAGAGATTGTGTTGAGAGCTAAAATTTACAGCCGCAAATCCTAAAAATGAGAAATTAGACACAGAGTTTAGTTTCATTGTTAGAGCTGACCTGAGTCTTTTTATAAAAAACAAAACACCACCTTTTACTAGTTTACAGCAAACACAGAGCTGTTTGTGCCTTCATCCCTCTTACATGTAGATATACAGTGTGAGGGGAATGGGGCTGGAAATGTATTATAAAGGGCAAAAAACAGCACCACCAGGATAAATCCCAATGCATGATGCCTTGCATGCCATGCAAAATGGCAACACACAGGTGTAGCTGGAGAAGAGATGCTCTTCATGATGAAAATACACTGGGGTGGCTTAAAACCCTATTCACCCTTGTTACATGTCTTCTTGTCTCCCCTCACTTAAAGTAACCAGAGACCCTGTCCCAGGAAACGTGCACCAGCAGCGGGATCTCCAAACTGGGGCACCGTCAGCACCCAGTGCTGCTCTGCTCCCTTCGGTCCTCAGCTCCTGCACAGGCGCTTGGGCTGCTTCCAGCTCATCTGGCCAACGGGGACACTGATACCTCCTAAAGTTCCTGGCTGCGCTTTCTCTCCATCAACAACCCTGCTGCACCCATGAAATTCCCCGGTCTCTGCTGCTCCCAGCTCTCACCTTCAGCTCATTCAAGTGAGCCGCAAAAATGGCACAAATCCAACATGATCAAATGCTTCCTTAGTGCCAGTGTTTTCTTTCAAAGGACAGAAAGCAAAGGGTATGGGTGGGATATTTATGAGCCTGTCAAGCTCGCTGCTCTCACCAGAAAGTGCTCTCCGTTTCCTTCCTCGCCTGGGAAGGGACAGAGCGAGCGCCAGGGAAGGGCGGCCACGTTCGTGGGGGCTGAGTTATCATCTGTGAGAGGTTTCCCCGAATGTAACAGGCATGGGGACATCACACGGAGTCACCCCAGCTGCCAGCCTGACCCCGGCACTGACAGCTTGAAAATCAGGGAGTTTTTTGAACAGAAAGGTTGTGGAGTCGCAGCAAGTACGGCTCCTTCCCTGCTCTCCACCACTGCACCCCAGCAGCTTTCTGCAGGACACAAGGAGAAGGCTCTGAATTTTGTCCTGGCAGCTTCCTTGTCCCATTTCCTTAGAGGACAAGTGTGTCGTGAAATGCCTCCTATTTGCTTTCTGTTTTAATGCAATGCACCACATATCGTTGAGAAAACACGAGCAGGGACTGTGCTTTGTGCTCTGGTGGGAAGGTGGCACAGTTTGTGATGGGCTGTGCTTCCTGGCTTGCCCTTGCTTTACATCATCATGCTTAAATCTGTTCAGAGCTGGGAAAATACCCTTTGCTTCTCGTCTCTGTGCAGATAGTTTGCCGTGTTGCTCCCCTGCAGGAAAATGATTGAAGGAAATTAAAAGTGGTGCCTCTAAAACCGAAGGGCAGATCCTCATCGGCTGCACATCAGAGCAATTCCTTTGATTTAAACACACGTTTATAACTGCTGAGGAGCCTCCAAAATGAGACGACTGTAATTACAGCTGTATTATAATGCCTTCTGCCACATCAAGTGCAGGACTATTGACAGCGAGCAAAGACCTGAGAAACACTGATAAGAATGAACTGCAAGTCCGGTCCTCCGATGTGATTCCCTGCAATCCATGATTTATGAGCCCAGATTAGCTGCCTTGTCTTCAGGAGAAATTGGCCAAGGGTGGTTTTTCTTGGAGCACCGTGCCAGGAAGGTGCCAATATCATATGTGTTTCTGAGTGGTATCTGACCTGCCATTGATCTTTTGGGGTCACAGGTGTCCTTTGAAAGATTTCCTTTAGGCTCAAGGAGAGCGGCATAATTTGCTATAGTGATGGTTGCCCTGCTTGCTCCTTATCCAAGGAAAAACAGCCACTCCTTTGGGGCCACTGCCAGGAGACGCCAGAGCCTTCTCCTGACCCTTTTGACCTGTCATCTACTTTCCATACCCTCAGGGAAGGTGGGAGTAGGTTTTTAAGCAGTTGTGTTCGGGGTTTTTTTTGCCTGAGAGCTTGTAGGTGTGCTGGGTCTCTTGGCCAGTTATGGTCTCGGGCATGTTGATCTGACATTTCACAGGGAGGAGATCAGATCACTCCTCTGGTCCCTGATGGGAGCTCACAGCTCCTCCTCTCAGGTTACCAGCAATGTTGGACCTCCTCAGTAAGTTTTCAGGACATAAAAGATCTTCAGAGACAATCAAACTAAGAGCTCCTTAGTTTGATTGAAGAGGATGATGGCAAGAAATTTTTGATGAGTGGTGGTCTTGGACACTGAAATTCTCCTCTCTTTTCATCCAAAACCATCTGAAATGCTTGGCCTTGGTTTACCCCTCCAGGTTTTTCTTTTCCCCTCCATTTTTAAGAAAAAAGGCAGCCAAGCCTTACTTCTTACAGGCCAGGGATGTAATAGCTTGTCATTTGAAAAAGGTTTATGAGCCAAGATTAGTGACCCTTTCTCTGTTGTACATGTGCTTGGGGGGAAAGGCAGGACTTCACACAACGCCAGTGAAAAGACTCACATTCATTTCAGCTGGCACTGTACTGTTGAAGGAAAAACCCCAAAACAGATTAGAGAGACCCTAATCAGTTATTCAGCGTGTGACTATTATGAGAATACAGTCTCTCAGAAACATAAAAGCATAATTCCAAGATTTACTAAAGTTATCATGTTTTCCCTAAAAGGATAATCAATGCACCCTGGGTCTCTGAATCAATATTTGTCCTTCTCATGCAGGGTATGGTAAAGAAATAGTCCCAAAAGCTTCCACTTTTGAGATTTTGTTCTGTTGCATAACTTTTCAGTCAACTGCACAATGTCTCTGATAACGATGATAAATAAGTCTAAAGCGTACACTGGTCTGTCGCATAGAGGAAGCAAAATAAATACATATGTGCTTGGTAACAAAAGTTCGGCCCCAAGTAGACCTGACCTGGTGATCTTTTAAATGTATGGCAAAGATTTTATCCACTAGATTTAGGTTAACAGCTTTGGGAATTTGCAGGTGTTAAATTAACCACAAGAGGCAGTTTCCTAAGTGCAGCAGAAACACACTGAGCATGATAAGGAATAATAATTAAAAACTGAATTAAAGGTCTGTGGAGTTTAAGGAAAAGAATGTGGCTTTTCTCATATAAAAGTGGCACATATTCAGGAAATAGGCCTGATGTTGTGTGATACCCCAGGGCAGTAGATCAGGTACAGCTCGTTCAGCTTCAGCAGAGACTTGGGCATGGCCCATCTGCCAAGGCAGAGACTTATTTCACCCAGTAGGTGTGAAATCTGGACTCTCCATAGACCCCAGGGTCCTCCAGGTGCTGCACTGGTGGTGAGCAGCATCCTTGAGAAGGGCACTGGGCTCTCCAAGCAACGTGGACTGTGTCCCACAGCACAGTTTTGCTGCAGTTCCAGCAGATCCAAAGCTTTAACTCCTCCTTCCTTCCCCAGGGTCCTCATGCAGAGCAGGGCACACACCCAAATGCCTCTTAGCTATTTACTTGCTGACCCATTGACCTGGTTTTAGATGCACTAAACATCCAAGTAATCAAGCACTGTTTCAGTTTAAGCACAAAACCTAAAACATATGAGACCCCACACCCCCAAATCATTATTCATTTCTTTTTCTCACCCACACAGCCTTCTCATTTTCCAGGTGTGCCACTTGCAAGAATGCTCAGCATGAGGAATTCCACATTTGTGTAAGTTTGGCCAAGGTTTAGGCTTACAGACAGTGCCCAGGGCCATCAACTGAGCTGGAGCCCTGCGTAGGTAATTATTGCTGTAGCAGGGTGCTGAGTAAGGCTCCACAGAGATTTCCTCACTCTTGGCTCCTTTTTGGCTCCTTCAAAGCCATCAGACTAAGGCACTCTCAGCAAGGTGATCCAGGGGCCAGGGTGGTTGACAGCAGTGAGGAGTGTCAGGCATAAATACAGCCAACTACAGGGATGAAGGTCAGCATTTCTCCTCCTGATGGGCAGCGACGTCTCCAAGGGTCGGGTGTGGAAACCATCCTTTGAGGTGCTTAAAAATACACTGGACAAAAGTGCAAAACGAATTGGTGTGATTGGTGCTCGGAGCTGCCAGGTCATTCTCCAGTATCCACGATTCACGTATCCCTGGTATGTAACAGTCTCCCTGGCAATCACGCGGTAAAGATACTGGAATTTGCCTGGCTATTGAAGCCATAATTACTACATAATTTGCAGTTGTAAGATCTCATGATAACCCTCTCCCTTGCAGACAGGAAAAAATAACCTGGTATTTTATTCACCCTGTCAACATGTGGAACTTGCCTTACAGTGCAATTACATGGTCAGTAGTTACATGACTCTCTGGTTGATGGTGTCCTGTAAACAAATAAAGACCCGCAAATTCCACCTGTGGGGATTCAGGCACTACATAAAAGTGATGAGGTTTTTAAAGCCTCCTCGGTGTGTGCACTACTGCACCGAGGAAACTGCCCTTTGCCCAGTTCTTGCCCTTGGCTCCTGGGTGTGAACAGTGTCTGTGCCATGCAAAGAGCTTCTCCTGCAGCACTGCCTGGTCTACATGGTCTGTACCTCAGGTGTTCAGTCAGTGGCACAGCATCACCTTCGGGCCCAAATTTAGCTCAGCATCCTCCTCTCTTGCACATCTGCACTTATATAATTGAATCATAGAATCATTTATATTGGAAAAGACCCTTAAAATCATCAAGTCAGAATTTTGAATTTGCGTTCACATCCTTTGCTCCAGCAAGCCAACATCCTCCTAGTTTATCCAATTTACAGACTAGCTTCCTGATGGCCCCCAGAGAACTCATAGTAGATTTGGGATGAGGACTTGGGTTTCTAGAAGCCAAATCTAACATTTTGACCCCTCAAATCCAATAGTTTTCTCTGCTGGGATATTGCTTTCGGTGATCCTACTCCCTGCCTTTGAAATCTGCTTTGTTGCACACCCTGAGAATGTGCAGCGGGTGGCAGGGGGAGGGCTGAGATAAATCTGAACAGCTTCCTTGCTTTGTTTATTTATATGACCTTAAAGATGATGTCTGTGCATAATGTTGAACATGACGGAGAGAAGCTGACAGGGCAGTTAGTTCTGGCTACCGCAGAGCAAAAACAAAATTACATAAAAATATCAATTGTAAAATTACTCAAATCCATTAGCTTAATTAGCATCATTAATCAAGGCAAAACATTTGATACGTCATGTACTTTCACAAGAGATAAATGAGCCTTTGATGAAAACCCAGCAGGTTGCCCTGCTCTTGGATGTGCCGGTGGCTGCCTGGCCATGGAGGTGAGGCTCAGCAGGCGCGGGGCACGCCGGCAGCTTGGAGAAAACGCCGTCCTCTGAGCAGCTTTCCAGCTCAGTGAGGGATTGGCAGCATATTGGGCCAAATCTGGCCGGGTTTTAACATTGTCAGGTCCATCTGCAACATCGTAAAAGTGCACTCGTGCAACATTATCCCCTGGTCTTGACTGGTTGTGAGACAAGGTTAGCAAGGATATAGAAAAGATATCAGTAATTCCTGTAGCAATAAAAATAATAGATCCAAAGACCGTGCTACATTCTCTTACTTGAAGAAGGGAGGTTCACTGAGCTCGTGCTTTTTTTTCCTAGGGGGGAATCTCTGGGGAGAGCAATATTTCTCTATCTGAAAACCCTTCCAAGGAGAAACACTAGAGAGATCTTGATAACAGGCAACAGCACATCCGCAGGCAGCCCATTCCCGAGATCACGCCTGTCTTGGAGGGCACTCGAGGCTCTCATCTTTCCCTTTCTCTCTGGAATTGCACTGCTGTGGTCAGTCAGGTCTCCTGTGTGCAGTTCAGGCCATCGGTGATTGCTGCACCACTTTCTTCCCTTTGCATCCGCACTCGGTTGCTGCTCGTTCCCTCTCCCCGTGCCGGGGCACATAATTGAATCTTCTCTTCTGCTCCTTGTAACAAGAGCCAGCTACAAAGGCTAAATGCTTTATTCCCAAGAAAAGCCTTAGAGATAAGATTCACCAGCCGTGGCAGCCCCGTGCTGGTCTCAGTAGGAGAAATAAATGTCCCTTCACTCCACCACTATCTTTCCAGCACTTTATCTGCGATGAGGCCAAACACAGTCCTCAACTATTTGTATTGCTGAATATAATAAAAGAGAAGTCAGCAGTTTCTGAGGGATACACGTCCATAGAAACCAGTTCAATGGCATTTTCTGCATTAAACACATATACAAGGGCTTTTCTCCTTTCTAATATCCAGTTTCTGTTGTACATGCAGTTGAAGCTTCCTTCAACATACCAGACACTCGGACTATCACTGGACTGCAAAAAACTTGCTCCAGTTGAGGAACTGGAGTTGGATTTATTAATCTAGTTTGAGGATACCTGGACCTGAATAGGGTTGGGGAAAGAATGAACTGACTGAGAGCATTTCTGGCTCTGGGATGTTTGCCTTTGTGTTTTCCTGGGAAGTGTCTGGTTCAGGTGGGCCCAGCTGAAACCAGCAAGGAAAGTCAGACTGCAGGAATGCAGGGCGTTTAAGGAACTCTGCTTCAGGCTTGCCAGCAAAGGACAAAGGTGCAGCCTGTCCTCCCAGGAAGAGTTTTTCTGACCACCTCTTTCTCCTTCTCCAGCCTCAAAGGCAATGAAGCTTTTCTGCCTTGCTTGCCCAGTTTGCTGGTGGGATGGAAGAGTCACAGCTTTGCAAACAGCAAGGCTCTAGTTCTCTTTTGGGTGCAGAGACAAGGTCTGTGTCTCACCACGGAGATCCAAGAGTGCTCTGAGAGCTGGAGGCTGCAGGTACACACTGCTCTGCGAAGGGCAGGGCGTCACTGGCTGCTTTGAATGTGGACCTGCAAACCACTCCTGACTTGCAGCCAGCAGCACTCGGGGACAGATGAATTTGCGGCTGGGCTTTACACCTTGACGTAAACACCGTGACGATAAAGTAATCAAAAATGGGTGTACTTGATTGCAAGTCTTAATTAACTATTAATTAAATTTTATTAACCCACAAGTATAACTGATTGCAGCAAGCAATGACTAAAAAGCTGCAGTCAAAGCAGTTAATGTATCACTCATTTTTATGTGGAAAGAGGGCTCATTGTTTTCCTGAGCTGGCCAATATGTAAGGATCCCTCCTTGCTAAGTCAGTCTGGTCGTTTTCCTACATGCCACTGATAAGGAAGTATTTACGAATTTATTCCTAAATTCAAAGTATACTTCAGGCCTTAATTTACTGTCGTAATTATATCACTGGCTCAATTAGTCCCCAATAAAAACGTTATGCTATTGTATCAAAGAAATGTAGTACCTTTGAAGTAAATGGATTCACTCGCAGAGTAAGAAATCTTCCTTTTTATTGTGTTTTCTCGTCTGCTACTTACAGCCACCCTCGTCTTAAATTGTCCTTTTTATTTTGTGCCTTGCAAGCGCAGTGTGTGCCTGTGCTCCGGATGCTCGTGTGGAGTGAAATACTCCTCTTGGCCTTGGGGCTGCACCGGGAAGCTTGGGGGGGAACTTCTGCTCGTTAGAGCCTTGCCAGCCTCATTTGCATGCTGATCTACATGCACTGCCTCCCATGTTTGCCCTGCCACACAAAGGCTAGTGGGTCTGTAGGTTTCTATTCTTGACTCCTCTGCTTTGTTTCCTTCCTGTCAGCGACGGGGGTGTGTTGAGCTTTAAGGGAATGTGGCTGCACCTTCCATCCTATGGATTTTCTTGTGTTGTATTTGATAAGGACTGGCAGTGCCCCCCACCTCACTCTGCCTACCCCAAGCCACTAAGACTGACCCCAAAAAAATGGGATCTCTGCAGAGAAACCACTGCGGAAGCTCTGGTTGATCCACCCAGGCAGTGTTTGGGTTGGGAGAGGGGACAATGTGGAGCTGCAGCGGATGCAAAGTCCTTGTCTGGGAGACAGGGCAGGAGAAATGGTGAAATTGGACCAGCAGTGTGTCAGAGGGATGAGGTAATAGCACAGCAAGGCGAATTTGGCAGGCAATCTTTGTGCTGGCTAGACAGCACAGGACAGAGATCCGTCTAAGAAATGGGAACGTGCTGCCGTGAGCCGGGTTCTTGTGGACATGGAGCTCTTTCAGACATCATTTGGCATCACTGCCTGTCCTCACTTCAACGACTCTCTGGAGGCCTATGGGTTTGATTTTCAGACTCAAGAACTAAAGAACCATCCAACTATTCGTCCAAAAAGTTGTTCAATGTATCTTTGATTGACTTCTGAATGCATGATGACAAGATCACCTCCAGACCAGAACTGGGCTCAAAAAACCATGGTAAAATCAGCACTGTTTGAGAACCTCCTCCAAATCCAGAGCTCTGAGCTGGGCGACCTTGGAGGGACGTCCCTCGGCAGCCACTACTCTGAGTTTGCTGCTTTCCACTTCTAGCACTGGGGAAGGTTTTGCAATGAGCCCATTAAAAATGATTCTCCCCTACAGGATTATGTCTGAATTCTGGCCGGTGCTGGCTGCAGAGCTGGCTGATTGCACGGCCCCAAAACGTGACAAGGACCAAATTGGGTCTTATCTGTATCACAAACGCTTCTGGCTGTGGTTCAATGTGTTTCAGCTGCCAGTGTTGGTGTCACCAGTTTCCCCCAGCTCTCAGCAGGGAATGCCAGGGGAACACCAAGCCACACACCAAACACAAATTCCTTGTGCTCCCTGTGTAGTCAATCCAGTCATGTTCAAAGGCTTGGCTGGCTTCTCTCCCAGTTGGTTTGGTGATCTCCAGCCAACCAGCTCCTGCTGTTCAACAGAAAGTCACCCCTGAACTGTTGCGGAAAACAGGGCTCAAGCATTGTTGCTTATCCCCATTAAAAATGTTCTGCAGGTGAAACTATAACAAGGGAATAGCCCTGTGTCCAAGCGCACAGCGAGTGAGATTATGTGAGATTAATGCTTCCTTTATTCTATTTATGAAAACCAATGTATTTTACATTAAACATTAAGAACTCTAAATATTTTAAACCCAGAGGACGTTCTTCATCTCGTTTTCATGTCTTAATGGTAGATGAGATTATTGGAGCCTACCGTTTTCCCCCACCTCACATAAAAAAATGCTAAAATCCAATGTGAAAAAAAGTGAAATTTGTCTGCATATACTATTTTCTTAACATCTGACTTATTTATTTTAGCTGACAGTCTCTGTGCCCAGGTCCATGGCTGCTCTCTTTGTGCAACCTGTATTTATCCAGGTGGCTTTGTGCCTATTAAAAAAGGGAATGTAGCAAAATTAATGTATCTTTTACAGCAGGAGAGCTGAATTTATTGGTCTCACCACGGAAATTAATTTAGCAGTCCCAGCTCTCCCTCGCTGGACAATAAAGACACAAAATGAAACTGCCACACAAAGTTTTGACAGAATTCACAGTCATATAAAAAAAAAAAAAGGCTAAGGGTAATTTACCACCAAACCTGAATCAGCCTTTTATGCCAGTGATGCACCAGTGGTACCATGAAGAGAATTTCTACCCCGTGTCCAAAAAACCTACCTGGGGGCTAAATAGAAATGCAGGATGGAAAACAAACAGATTTATCTTAATTTTCTTCAGTTTGAAAAATTAATGTGGGTAATAAAGCAGATGATGGGGCTTGTGGAAGGCAGCATCTGTTGGCCTCATACACACACTGGTGTGCAAACAGTGATGGTGGATGAGTGGGGCTGAAGGATGCTGCACATGGAGGTCCAGCAGTGATGGAAACCACAGCTCAAAGGAAGCAGAGGTTGTTCTGCCTCTCATCTGGTCCCACACCAGGAAGAATTAAGCCAGCACATCCTCTGGATCAATATATAATTTACATGTCAGTCCCCACCTATCTGTCTGTACCCTTGTTTTAATGTTTCCTAAATATAAAAATCAAATATCTACAGTAAAAAAAAAAGCAAACCAGCAAACAAAACCAAACAAAACCACCAACTTTTTTGTATTGGGTTGGCTGGGCAGTGGGTGGTGGAAGATTTATCTCAGCAGTAAAGCTGGAAAATGGCTATAAACCTTAGCGGAGTGTCTGTGCGCCTGGGTCCGAGGGAGGCTAATTGTTTGTTTGTTCTTCGTGTTTATGGTTTATCTGTGGCTCAGCTGACAGGAAACCTAAACCTGAAGGAAACAGCACATCAATTGCCATTATCTGCCTTCTGTGCACACACTAAAAATAAAGCCAGGCAAAGGGGCCCCAATGCCAGGCAGAGCCTCCTGTGCTCTGTGATGCACCAGGGATGCAGGGGAAGGAGGGAGGGAAGAGCATGGACTCCCCACCACTGCGTTCACCTCCCTTCTGAGCCCACTGCTACGGTGAGGACATCAGTGCTGGTTGGACAAGAAAGAAGGCAATGGAATTTCTCCTGCAGTCCTGCCCCCCAAATGGAGAAGATAATGTTCTAAAGGCAGTATGCAGGTGCCACAAGCTTTGAAACTCCCTTGGGATTTCACTCCAGTGGTTTCTTTTGCATAAATGGTGCTTGGGTGGTGAAGTGAGTTCCACAGATCAGTGGTTTTAGAGCATGATAAGCATTGGTGCAATCAGAACAGTGCCAGTCACCGTCCCAGTCAGCTCCCAGCCAGTGCCTCCTTTCCTCACTCAGTGGGATCCATAGTCCCTCTGTCAGGATGTTTCCAAGCTCAATTTAATAAAACCAATTTAATAAAAGCTACCACTGTGGGGCTTCTGCCTCTCCAAGGGATGGGCACCCTGCTAGAAGAGGCACGAAGCCCCCTTGCCTCCCTCTGCCTGCAGGCTCTGAGGATGGAGGCAGGGGGCTCCTGGGGAGGGAATGTCCTGCCAGGGGAGCTAAACCTGGGGGACCATGGTACTAAAATGTCCTAAAATTGTCTGGGGCACAGCTGCATCACCTGGGTAGGTTTATATCATAGCCAGAAATAGATATCACCCCAAACATCAACCCCACCGTGCTTTGCACTGGCCCTGTGCCTCTTGCCCTGCCGCAGAGATGCTCCCGTCGGGCTGGGACACCTTCATTCCCTGCCAGGGCCCTTGTGCAATGAGAATAGAGATGTTTTGCTGTGCCATAAACTTCTCTTCAGAAATAGTTCTCTGCCTCAATTTCCCTGTTTCCTCCTTTCCTTCCCCCAGTGAGTCATGGCTGTGTTTGCTCTGAGCAGGGCCGGATCCTGAAGTGAGGATGGGCAGTGTCCCCCCGACCAGAGACACTGTAATAATAATTATTGATTTTCCAGTTTACTTTATGTTTCATAGGGAGTCTTGCTGGAAATGATATAAATAGCTGTCTCTGTCCCTATCCCAGGGCACCATACAGCAACGTAATTTTTCACAGTCCGAGGACGTAAAATGCAAAGCTCATTTCACAACGATTTAAAAGTTATATTAAGGCCCAGGGTTGGATGAAGCCAGAGCAACGTGCTTGTAACCAGAGAACTCCAGCGCCGGAGTGACCGCTGGGGTAAGTCACAGCTGTTACATCTGATTTATCCCGTGGGCTCCAGGTTTTGGTTTACAGTAACTCTGTGCTCGCCACGAGCATCCTGCAGCAGGACCAGCACATCCAGGGGGATCCAACTGCTCTGCAGCCATTCCTGGCTTCAAAAGTGATCCCTGGGGAGAGCAGTTCCATATAGGAATGCATTTACTGTATCTGTGCTAAATATAGTAGCAGAGCACGTGGGGAGTGTGGTCCCTCACCCCTGCGAATTGCAGGAGAGATTATTCATTTTCAGTTCACTGTTCCTTCGCACTGGCAGGAATTACTTTCGCCAACAGGATTTAATGAATGATCTGTTCATAAACAACTAATCATTTATCCAGCTCCGGTGCTGCTCGCATCCCGAATGTCTGGAGGAAAATGGGCTGAGAGCCCGCATGCAAACGGTGCCTGCAAGCCCGCAGAGTGAGGCATTGGCACGACCTTGCTCATTATACTTCCAAGGTATTAAAAAGTCCGGGTGTGATAAGGGAAAAAGAGGGTGTAAAACTCCATCCTTACCTTCCAGATAGTGGAACTGATCTTGCTTTTATTTATGCTGGTGTAAAGCAAAAGTAATTCCATCCATACTGCTGGTGCAGAACCCGAGTGGGTGATCTCAGAAGCGTGCCCGGACTCTCAGCTGGGGTTTTCTACTTTTAAATCTATTAATTTGACAAAGATTTTCTTGAGCTACTGGAGCTGCAGATCCAGCCTGCAGGGCTCAGAGTGAAGGGGGGTGAAAATGAAGCCACGTGTGCATATTTTCTGCATCTTTTATCATCTCCACTTGCATTGTTCTGCTTGATATGATTTTAAAGACAGCTGACCAGGTTTTCCAGAGGGGAAATACAGATGGAGTAGACATGTACAGCCCCAGCATCCTGCATGGGAACCCGAGTGTGTGCTGGGGGGTACCCTGCCAGCTACAGGCAAAGGTCTGGGGGTAACCAAAGGCTCTGTGTGTGCCCAGCTAAATGCATTTTCCCTGCTTGTGGACTTACTCTCCTCTCCCACTTTTTTCCCTTGGTGACAAGAGGAAAATGAGCCCAGATTTGCATCTGCATAAAGGAAAACAAAATCGTGTCCTTAACTTAATGCAAGCAATTCTAATTATTACTCATTGTTGCTGTGTTAATTATTATTGCCTCTGCACAAAAGGATTGTAAATAGATAACATCACCTTTTCTTTTGCACCATGTAGTGGGTTTTGTCGGGTTTTTTTTTTCCTCCCGCATTTCCTTGATAGTACCAATTAAGAAACCACAAGACAAATGTTGGGGAATCAGATTGTGGGTGGTAATTTTCTTGCCAGCGAGGGCGCAGCGCAGAGCCCGCAGCCTGCTGCTCTGCAGGTACCGCACGCTGCAGTGCTGACAGCAGTAAAAACTTGTCTCTGACAGTAAACTAAGCATGTATGACCCGGAAGACATAGAGAGCAGATAAGGGCAGTAACACAGACTCCATTTAGTGCTATTAAAATGGTTAAGTAGACTTACGATCAGAGATGCCAGGCTGAAATTGGAGAAGCTCGGAAAGTGAGGAGTGGCAGATGCATGGCCAGCGAGTCCGGCTGGGACTTGGGTTCCTGCAGCACAGACGACTTGTCCCATGTTTCCAGCCTAGGAAATTTTTAAAAATATTCATTTCACTATGAGGAACAGTGCCTTTTGCAAAGCAGTGTTTCTGAGACTTTTATACAGAAGGGAGAAGCAGCTTTGGTACCCCTTTGTGGGACTCTTGACAGTCGTTGCAGCAAGAGAAAAGGTTTATTCTTATTAAAATACGCAGACACTCACAGGTACCAACCCACCTGCAGCATCATTGCCCAGGACAGGACACCCAGCTTCTTAAACAATCCAGTTTGGATCTGGGTTTCTTGGGGAGGTCTGCAATGAGCACTGGCACAGGGCTCAGTCCTCATCCCTGGTGCCAGCACACAGCTGTGACCCTTGTGACACCAGTGGTGCTTGGTAGAGCCCATGACTGTTCCCCCCACTCCCTCTGGTGCCACGGAGCTGTGCTGCCCTCCCGGGACCATCAGGGCAAGGACCACCAAATCCGACACCCGAGCACAGCTGTAACTGTGCTGCGAAACCCACTCATGTGGTGTTTAAGAGAACAAACACCTCTTGTTTTATTACCATTTATGTGACAAACTGATTTATGGTCGATGGTGACAGAAAGAGCCTGACACAGAAAAAATATTTTTTTTAATCAAGGAATGATCGCCATAAAGAATGTGCTATATCAGTCAAATCTATCCAGCTGCAAATACCCTATATGGTAGCATTAAGAAGATGTATCTATTATAAACAACTTTTTAAGGTAGCTGAGGCTTGGAGGAATTTGACACAGGAATGGATGAGGGGTATCATAATTCCATATGTGTCCAGGCATTGTGGGATTCTTAATGAAATTTCCAGGGTTTGCGGGAGATTTTGATATATGCCTGTTACAACTGTCACGAGTAGTACAGCTCTGGAAATATTTATTGTTGCTTATTTTTTGACCATCTCTCTGTTGCTTCCCTTGTGCTCCATAACACTGAGGTTCCCTGGCAATTGTCACCCGTGCATCAACTGCTGGGTCCCCATTTGATGTCTCCTGTCCCTTCTGTTCTCAGCCTTCCTTCTTTCCAGGAAACTCTAAGGTACTTTCAGAAGGAACCTCATGTCCCACAACTCAGTGGCCTCCTCTCCTTATTCCTTGGGTCTTCAGTCCCGTTTTCCCATCCTTTTCCCCTGTTACAGTCCATCCCACTCTGAAGATGCCCAGAACCTCAGCTACTCCATCAGGGCAGCAAACAAGACAGAAAAAAATGAAGGAATAACATCCTCCAAAGGGCAACCCAGCAGGTGGATTTTCACGTCTCCACCAGCATCTCCCTCCTACTTCTCCCAGCCACGGGAGCGTGTCTCCCTGCCCGCCATCCCTTACCCTCCATCCTATTACAAGCACAGCAGTCGATCATTTGTTTCCTGTCCTTGAGGCATTGCCAGCGTGTGACCTGCCGAGCTGGCTCCAATTCTTCACGCTGTTCCTCGTGCCTGGTTGTTTCCCCATCTCTCTGTGCAATAGCAAACATACATCGTCCACGACTTCACTCCCTGTCTTTTATCTTCCACTCTATCTTCTGAAGGTGTGTTCGTCTTTTAAATTCACATTTATGCTGGTTTGGAAGATGGTCTGTAGGAAAAAAAAAAAAAAGCTGGGGCGAGTTTATGTCAGGGAGGTTTGCTCAATAAAAGTACCGAAGTAAATGAAACCACCAGATATCAGAAAGAATCAAGACTAAGGAAAGAGGAGCAGGAAAAGAGCTTCTTGCTCGGAAAATTTGATCCAAGAAGTTCTTTCTGACCTTCCGCCCCTTCTTCTTTCAGGGAATTTGTTCCAAACAAAAATATTATAATTCATGAGAACAATTCACAGGCATAAAAGAAACAGAAAGGCTTCTGTTTTCTCACTTACAGTGTTTCTTTTTTGTTGTCTCCTTGTTTTATATTGGAAACAGTGGGGGTGATAAATAAGCAAGACAAAAGAGAAAGAAAACTGCTTTAATCCTTTTTTTTTTCTCTCTTTTCCAAAGAGTTTTTAAGGGTTTTGGCTCAGTGTGTTCCTGTCAGTGCATTTTCCCTGTGCCCAGCAGAATCACTGTGCTACCTCCCTGAAAAGCAGAGCAGGAATGGCCCCAGGAGGGAGGAGAGGTGACTCTCCCCAGACATTATCTGGCAAAGGCACAATCTTTTTTGGGGATAAACGGTGATGAACTGGCTTCAGCTCCTTGCCAAAGCATTAGGTAAGCAGTGTAGGGCAGTGCAAACCAGCCCTGCCTGTTCCTGGTTGCATTTGTGCCCCTTTACCTCCCAAATGCGCCGGTGCCCGAGATGCCCTTTGCTGGCTGCTGGAGTGTGGGTGGCTTTGGCTTAAGATGGACACAGCCAAAGGCAGACAGATGGGGAGGCGAACAGGGCGCCGGGCTGGGCTCTGATCCTCCCCTCCAGCCTCCGGCCCTGGTTCTGCAGTGTCTGTATGTCCTTCGTTTTCTGCAACCTGCACTCAGCCCTGCATTGCAGCAGCAGAGCAGTCCCCTCGCTGCGCGGCTCCCGGAGCTCAGCGGGGGCTGCACCAACCTGCAGCTCGCTCCCAGCTGGAAGGGAAAGGCAGGGAAAGGCCCCGGGGACCTCAGAGCCCCATCTCTCCAGCAGAGGTTTCCCCAGCCCAGCTCTGAAGGCTGTCCAAGGGCGTTGGGAAGATCCTCTGTACTGGAGCCACCTCCTCCAGCAAAAAAACACATACTTTCTACTAGTCCTTAGAGTGAGACAGTCTCTGTCAATGCTTTAGGAGATATAAATATATATATATATTTAAGATCATCTATATTCCTGTGTTCTGCATAGCTCCTCCGGACAGACAGACAGAAACTCATTTGACAGAGTCATGCCACCAATGGGATTGTGGGCTGACAGGATTAAAAACTGTCATCCCAGATTTGGGGGGTGTTTCCTTCTGATGTCCCTCTTCCACACGTGCACCCCACAAACGGAAGAGGGAAACAAGCACAGCCAAACCTTTGGAACAGCCTCTTCATTGTGGTTCGAAGCAGAAAATGTTTGGTGCCAAATTTTTTACTGCAGTGTAAATTAAAATGCCTGGACTAAGATGATAGACACTTTTCGTGGAGATCGGTGCAGCCTCCTGCCTGTTAAGAGACATATTAGAATAAAGAGCAAATGATTCCTGAGAGCAAGGTCTGATTGAAAGGAAAAAGAAACTAAACCGCCACCAAGGGGGGATCAGGAGGAGGGTGCCAAGGTCTCTCAAAAGCTTTGGATGGTTTGAAGGGGCTGAAGGAGGTTTGTTGCTCTCAAGCATGAATCCTGCCCATGCAGACATGCTGCAGATATTTGTCTCTCTGAGTGCTATTACACTCCAAAAAGTGACTTGCCATTGCTGCCTTGGTGGGATTTTGGGTGTACAGACTCTAGTTCATTTTTCAGGTTTAAAAAAAAACAAAAAAACAAACAAACAAAAAAAACCCCACACATGAAAAACATGAAAGGAGTTTGGTTTCTTTCTTTCTGTTTGTTTGGGATTTTTTTTTTCTTTGCTTGCTTGCTTTCTGCCTGGCAGCTCAGCAAGCTCACCCCGGCCTCTAGGGATGAGAACGAGCCATAATTCTTCCCATCAGTGGGACACAGTGATGGGAAGGGAGGCAGTTCCTGCCCTGAAATCACGGCTGGGTGTCTATGCCATGCCAGCCAGGGCAAAATGTAGTAAGAGACATATTTTATCCCTAAAGTCAGCAGATCTCAGGATGAACATGCAGATCAGTAGGAAGCTGAAGGGTTTGGCAGGCACATTTGATCTGTGACCACACTTTAACCTGACTGGGTTCAACAGCAGGACGTGGCAGGAACTCTCTCACTTGTGGTCCAGCGGATGGTGATGGCAGAAACCTGCATTAACACTTAACCAGAGGAAACATGAACCTGCCCAGCAGGGAAGGAGCCTTTCCTCCAGACAGGAGAGGAGTTGGCAAGAGTCTCCAGGGTTTGTGTAGAAGTGTATTGTGGGGTTTGGACCATTTGGGTCATTTCTTCGATTCGACAATTAGGTTGTTCAGGGATGCTGCTCAGCTCCTCTTTCTACGGCTTTGGTTCAGGTCCTCAAGCTCTTTATGATTCCTGCAGCTCCCAGAATCCTGCTGAATCCCTGAGCTGGTCTGAGAGCAGGCGCTGCCCCCACCAGAGCACAGGGGATCAACCTTCCTGCCGTGCTCTGACACAGCAGCTCATCATCCCTTAATTGCCATTTCTACCCTGGCGCTTCTGGGAACAAAGTCCCACCTTGCAGCATTGCACACGTGTGAAATTCAGGCAACAGGAGCAGGAGCAAAGAATTTAACAGGAGTCAATTTCAGCAACCAAGCTGCGTGCATTTGTATACTTTTTCATGTTTGCATACAGTGTGCTCTTTGCTGACAAATATATGTATTTATGGATTCACACTTGACCTGGTTCTTGCTCCGTGCTGCCAGGCCCAGCCATGTGGGTCAGCAGCAGGGACCAGTTTTTAGTGTTATTTCCCCCAGTCGTGTGTGAGCAACGCTTGCTACAGAGGCTGCAGCCTCACACTCCCAGTGAACTGTAAAACCAATTTAAAAACGACATTTCACGAATTAATGCAATGCCCACTGCAATCACACGTTGGGCTGCTGAGGAGGCATATTCCAGCCTGGAATTTGTTACCTGGCCAGGCCATTTGTCACTGCACAAGAAGCGAAAACTTCCCCACCTTGTAGCCCCTCGGTGCAAGGACAAGGTGTGAGTACGGACAGGCAAAGGGCAGCTCCTGCCATCCTCTTCCACGATGTTGTTTTAATCTTGCTCCCAGTTCTTCGAGGCAGTACTGTGTGCTCCAAGTTCGCAGGTGAAGGGGGTTTTTTTTAGCAATAACTGCACCCTTTGGTACCTTGGTGCCCTTTGGTACCACCTCACTCAAGGCTCGTCAGCGGGAGATCTCAAAGGGCTTCCAAAGGCTAATTTAGAATTTCTGAGTAATTAGCTGTTGCATGAGGAAACTGAGGCAAGGAGGAGCCTGACGGGCACCAGGGTGCTGGGGTGGGGCCAAGGGACGTGTCTGCTGTGGCAGCTGTGCCACGGGGCAGCCGACTCGGCCAAGGGATGTGTGAGCTGTGCCATGGGGCAGCCGGCTTGGCCAAGGGACGTGTCTGCCACAGGAGCTGTGCCACGGAGCAGCCAGCTCGGCCAAGGGACGTGTCTGCCATAGGAGCTGTGCCACAGCGCAGCCGGCTCGGCCTAGGGCTNGAGCTGTGCCACGGGGCAGCCGGCTCGGCCAAGGGACGTGGGAGCTGTGCCACGGGGCAGCCGGCTCGGCCAAGGGACGTGTGAGCTGTGCCACGGGGCAGCCGGCTCGGCCAAGGGACGTGTCTGCTGGGGGACCTGTGCCACGGGGCAGCCGGCTCGGCCAAGGGATGTGTCTGCCGTGGCAGCTGTGCCACAGGGCAGCCGGCTCGGCCAAGGGACGTGTCTGCCATAGGAGCTGTGCCACGGGGCAGCCGGCTCAGACAAGGGACGTGTCTGCCATAGGAGCTGTGCCACAGAGCAGCCAGCTCGGCGTGGCTCTGCCCCGCTCCCCAGAGCCACCTTTCAGAGCCCATTTGGTGCCTAATGATGCAGGCAGACACCTGGTGGCATTTGCACTGGGAATGAGGTGCTTTACAGGCCTCGGCACCCCTGGAAATCTCACCAGGCATCCTCTACCTGCAGCTGAAAGCTCCTGCAAAAGCAGAATATTTTCAGACTGCTGCCTGGGAGGCTGCTCTGGGCTGTACAAAGGGTTGTTTTGGCTGCAGTCATGGGTCTTCAGCATGGAGGAGAAGGGCTGGAGGGCACCACCTGTCAACGAGTCCCTCGCAAGAAACACCTGTCACCCTGGGCTTGCCCCTGGGCACCATCCATGGGGTCCTGACACTCAGCTGGCACCCACAGACCTGTCACCACGTCTAACCCACTCTTCCAACGTTGCCTTGGGTAAGTTTAGGAGTTTTTGAAGAAGAGTTTAGCAAAATTTCCATCCCTTTTGCACAACCACTCTATACCTGTGCCCATATCTGCTTATACCTCTTCCACCCCCAGGGACAAGGTCCATTGGTGTCATAGGCAGAGGCAGGGGTGATGGCAGAGTGCAGGGCTGAGTTGGCTGGCTGCCTTTTCTGGACATCCTTTACAGGCTCATAAACATCTCGTTGGGTTTACAAACATTGTGGCTAACAATTTTGCCAGAAGCTCTCAGGAGACCTCAGCAGGAGTTCGGTTTGCATAATGAATACTTTTAGCCTGGGAGATCAGATGGCTCAGGAAAGGCTTGCATGGGGGAGTTGCATAAATGCTCTGGTGCTTCTCCACCTTCCACCTGCTTCCGTATTCCAGCCACAAGCAAAACCTGGATCCCCTCTTTGCAAAGGCTCTTAGATCTTTGTGCCTGTGCCCTGCTCCTGCTCTGAGATCCCTGGCAGACCTCAGCCCAAACCTGCCTTGCTAGACCTGCCACAGCCTCATCAAGATGGAAAGCCAATAACCCAGTAATTTATTTTTAAAACCAATACTTCTAGGTGACTCCCTTAATAAGGAATTCATTTCAACACTCTTTAGCAAAAAGGAGAAGTCACACCTTCTGGTATGTGGTTTATTTTCCATGTTTGTGTAAAGCAGGTGGAGAAAACGAATGTCTTCAGTAACTGTAAAATAATCTATATGGCAGAGTGTGTCTCCTCATCTTCTTTCAGGAGGTTTTATTCAGCTCAGGCTTTCTATACAATACACTGATGAATGAAATACCTAGGAACAGCACAAAGTAACATTATTTATGGAGAACAGTAAAAGAGCATCCTGTTTCTTAGCATACAATTTTGGTAACAGAACTTTGAGATTAAAATGAGAGTCCCCTCACATCATTTCAGTTCAACCCAAGCTTAAAAACAGGTGTTGTGCGGAACTGGTGTTGGGTTGGTCTTCCCAATGTTCCTTGTGCCTTTCAAACATCCATCCTTGAAAAAGGCAAGGACTGGAAGACCATGATCACGAACTGACCACCTCAGCTGTCCTCTGCACTACATAAATTTTCTCATCAATAAGTGCTAATCACCCATAAAATCATACCCCACCGTCACCTGGGACATCTAAAACTAAACTGAACAAAGAACTGGCCTTTATTACAGCTCATTAATTTGGTGAGCCCAAATCTTGATGTCTGCAAATTACGGCCACAGCTTCAAAGATAATTTGACCCATCACTGCAAGGATACTGTGCTGGGGATGGATACCTGCCTCCAGAAACTACTCCTGGCTCCAAATTCAATAAGCCCTTTGCAAACATGCTGAAAGTTTGAGCTGGGTGGCGCCAGCTGACTTTGGTGGCATCAGCTGACTTTGGTGGCTCCAGCTGACTTTGGTGGCACCAGCTGACTTTGGTGGCGCCAGCTGACTTTGGTGGCACCAGCTGACTTTGGTGGCGCCAGCTGACTTTGGTGGCACACGCCCTTGCTGAACCAGGGCCCCTACTTGACAGGGCTTTATTTAGAAAATCATAGAATCATAGAAAATTTGGGTTGGAAAGGACCTTTAAAGGTCACCTAGCCCAACCCTCCTGCAACAAGCAGGAAGATCTTCCACATGCCTCGTGCTTGCTAAGCCTGGGATGAAAACCCTTCTCTTTTTTTTTTTTTTTTTTTTTTTGGTTTGAATTGGTTTGTTTGCCAGTAAATTCACAGTACGGCTGAGGTAGCACATTTGTGTTGTTAGGTACAAAGATAATGGAGGATTAAAATGCTGACAAGTGTGTAGAGAGGAAAATGATTTGGTTACCTCTCAGCGCTGCAGCAGCAGCAGCTGGAGCGAGCCCTGCGTCTGTGGCTGCTTCCAGGCAATTACTGCTCCCCTCCCAGCGCTCCTGACAAATGCTGCGGCTCTCCCGCTTTGAGCTGTCAGATGCAAAAGTTGCCGTGAGAAGTGGTTTCCCTCCTTTGGCCTTGCTTTTAGCTTTTCTGTGATCAGTTTGGAGTATTTCCACAAGGAAAAATCCAAGTGTTTCTGTGGTGGAAATTCCCTGGGGCAGGAGGGTGAGTCGAGCCTCGGCACTCAGTGGCTTTCTTGCGCTTCACAGATTTTTTCATAAAACACACCAAATTACTTTAATATTATGTTTAATTCTGGTTTAATAATATCTTCAGTTCAAGAGTTTCACACACACGAGTCTGGGTCCGGTTGAGTGTGGTTTGCCCAGTATTTGCCATGGCTGTGCCAAGAGCCCATTACTCGGGTGAATGAACTCCCCTTTGGGCCGACCATCGCCTTCCTTCTGCCACCTCCAACTCTTGTAAAAACAAACACGGGCTCCCTAAGTGCAATTAGCATCTGAGGAATGCCGAGAGAGGGAGATTAATCATTCATAAACTAAACAAATACTGGTCTGATCCCATTAGCCAAGAGACAGCGTCTCCCGTTAATTTACTTCTGTTTGAGGTGTATCTATTAACCCCTTTTAATCAGCTATTATTCTAGTTAAACTCTTAGCTGGGCTTGGTTATCAGAGGATGGTACCCTTCTGACATGAGATCAAATTAAGATTATGGGAAACTTGTCAGGAATGAAGAGCCTTCCATTTGTAATTAAGACATAACCTAATTAAAAAAAATGAGGTATGCTTTTGAGGAAGGCTTTGCAGCATTGCTTCTCCCAAGCATCCTCTGCTCTCCACTGAGGTCTCTCTGCTGAATTTTGTCAGCCTAAACTCAACCAGACAGGTGTCATCATCCTCTGCCTTAATGTGCTCACCCCCTGACACGCGCAGCTTTTCTCTGTGACTTCCTTTGTACCTACGGACAGAGACGAAAATCTAATTTTTTTTTAAAAAAATGTCAGAGAGGCACATGAAGTTAATACACTTACCAGTTTGCAGCCCTCCACTTAAAGTCAATTACTGGCTGTGGCCCTGTATGTCCCAGCAGTGGGGCTGCCTGCCACAGGACAGGCTCACCCAGCCTCCTCATTTAGGGAGCACGCCGGCCAGGGAAAATTCAATATTTTGGACTATTGGTAGTGGTGCATTAGATCTCCGGGTTTCTGAGGTCATCTTCAGTGGGTGGCTTCTTTCTGCCCCCATCCACGAGCAGGGGAGCTGGGAGGAAAAGTGTGTGCCCTGGAGATGGTGCTGGGAGTGTGATGCCACCTGGTTGCGGCACCGATGCCAGGTCAGATGGAGCAGCCAGGCTGAGCAGGGAAGCAGAAGATGCCTCCCTGCTTTGGGATCACTGCTCTGTGTTTAATGGCACAAGGGATTGCCAGTGGAGCAAAGGGTCCCTGCCTGGGAGCGGGCACCAGCCGGGTGTTGGCTTTGCTCCAATGTGTGCTGAAAGGGAGCGGTGAGAGGAGAAGGCTGTGTCCTGTACCAAGACCCAGCACCCAAATTTTCCACTTCTGTGTGTGATGCCTTTGCTCAGTGGGCAGCCCCGAAGGGAGAAGGCAGCCCTGCATCCACAGAAGCAGGGGAGATGCTCTGAAAATAAGCCTTTTGACTAAATCGCTCGGTTTCTGTTTTAAAAACCAGAACAGCTCAAATGGATTCCATTTTCCTCCATTTGAGACCAGAATTTTCAGAAAAAAATTGCAATTTAAGCCTGAAAATCTTAGTGCCAATCACATCCCTTTCCACACTGGGGATCCCTTCTGTGATGACTCCACACAATAAACCAAATAAAGGAAAAGGAGGAAAGTCTCACCTGAGCTGCCCAGCTCCCAATTAGAAAAAGGTAAATAACTCTTGTTTCCTCTCTCTTTCTTCCTGGGCTGTGATGGCTGATGAGACTGGTGAGATGAGAGCCCTCCGTCCTTGCTTCAGTGCATAAATACTGCATCTTTGGGGATTCGCTTCGGTTAATTTAGGAGCTGCTTGAACTTTGCTTAAAGGCGCCTGCGTGTTACTATCCCTTGGAGTCGCCCAATGTATTTGTCATAGCTGAACCTGCAGTTCATTAGAGGTACAGAGTCAGCTAATTATTCCCAGAAAATGTAGTATAATTTTATGAATTATGCATAAAATATTAACTACTTGTGAAGTTCACAGATATATATGTAGGGACTGCGGGGTAAATGCTTCCCCACTTGAGGGCTATATACAAACTGGAAACAAATAATGCATATATTTAATCTAGTGTTGCAGGCAGGGTGGGCACACACCAAAGGCAGGAGTGTCTTGGGGAAAGTGTCTGGGAGCTGTGGGATCTCCTCCAGTGCTCAGCCCCTGGCTGGGGCTGCCGGGCTCCACACTTCCCCAGGCTGGAGTTTCCAGTGAAGCCCCCACCGAGGGAGCCTCAGCCTCTAAGCCAGGCTGGTTTGAAATCGTCTGTGCGGAATTGCTTGGATATTGGCCAAAAGAGTGCATTTTTCTGGCAGAGGTGTTCCAATGTGCTGGCTGTGTAGGCAGGTCCATCCTCCTCGCAGGCTGGGTGCACTGGAAGGACAAAGCCTTGCCACTCTCAGCCCAGGGGAAGCCCTTCCCTCCCACAGACATGGCATCAGGACCTGATCCAGGATTTGATCCATGGGCATTCGCTCCAAAGATGCAGATCAGCAGCAGCGGTCCTCCTCTGACAGATACTCATTTCAGAGCTCACCAGCATGCTTTGGAGACATAAAAATCAATAGAAGAGAGGGAACAATAAAGTTTCATTGTTCAGTAATGAGGTAGACAGCATCTATCACAAACTCCCAAAGTGCTGCTTGTGCAGGATTCTCCTCCACTGTCTCCTCCTGGCTGGAGATAAAAGAGCCTCTGGCGCTGGAGCTGGACCTCAGCTAAACAGAGATAGGCTTAGCTGGGAGAAATAGAAATTCTGGAAGGTGAACATCCCTCCATGGCCAGACTTCATCACTTTTTCCTCTTGTGTGCAATATTGCAGCAGCATCCCAATGCTTTCAGCTCAACATCTGGAGATGGTCACTGAGCCCCAAATCTTGACCTCCAAAGAGTCCAGGGGTTCGTGCAATTGTTTGGTCTGTTCTCACCACGAAGATGTCCATGTTGTCACTGCAGCAGGTGGCACAGCAGTCTTTGTGCACGCCTGGTGCCACGGGACTGGCAGTGGTGGGGAGCTGTGGCTCCCTGGAGAGAAGGGAGGGCAACAGAGGAACCACCTCAGACCCTTAACGCCAAGGACGCTGATGGAAGCTATTAAGTTTTTAGAACTTTTGAAAGACAATAATTGGGAGGAAGGAATGATATTTGGAGAGCAGTTATAGAGGGATGGCTGGAGATGGGGAGGCTCAGGAAGGAAGAAAATCCTGTGGGAGGTGAGCATCAGAGCTGGAGCAGCTGCATGCAAAGGGATGGTGGAGGAAACGCAGAGGTAAAAACAGACCCAACACTGACAGCAACAATGAGTTTGTCTTGAGGTGCAAAATCCTGGCTGCTGATACAGAGGACTTCACTATGTGGTATTTGGGGTCCATGGGATGCCATGGTGGTATTTCCGAGCTCAGTGCAAGGGCTGGGCACTGGAAATGCAGGTTCAGGTTCTCAGCTCCATCCTTGTGGGTCTCCAGCTGCCCTCACATCTTCACCAGAAGCATCATCCAGAAAAGCATTTCTTCCCTACACCCACAGTAACCTTTATAAAACAAGTTGTATATCATTTAGTATTATTTCAACATAACTTTAGGTCACCTGCTTTTTTTTTTTCCTTTTTCTTTTTACTCCCTGCTTTTTCTGCTGGAGAAGGGGAAGCGAGTTGCTGGTTGCATGGAATCCTTTATGCTTTATCCAGAAAACCCATTAAAACCTGAGACAAGGCACATGCTGCAGATCCAGGGGGACACAGGCTTGTCTTTCTTTTCCTTGTGACCAGCTCCCTTGTACTGTCACGCTAACAGGCAGAAATATGCAGTCATTCTTGCTGCTTATTCTGGCAGGGTTATTGTCAACTTATTATTTTTTGACTCAAAGCCAAAAACGAAGGGCATTTGCATCTTGCAATTTTGCTGTTTGCTTGTCTTGCTTATGTTGCTGGAAATGACCTACAAGGAGTCAACAGCAGGCAGCTAGGACAAGACAGGAGTGGAAAAGAGATGAAGCTGGGAAGTTCATATCTCACCCTAAAACATCACACAATATTTGAGCAATTAAAAGGCACATGGGTGTTTCACCTATAGATTTAGTCTTCATATTTTCAGGGGTTTGTGTCATAAGGGGACACAAATGGGATTTGGATTTCTCCTTGGAAAAAAAAAACCCTGCAAAAAACAATTAAAATAAATACAGCAACCAGATGCTAGACCTGTACATGGAGATGACTCTCATTAACATCCATGCAGTCAATGCAGAGAAAGGAACCACCTTGCTTCCTTTCCTTTGTTCTATCTTATGGCCTATTTTAGCAACATCTTTTTGCATCTTAAAATCTGAGGATACTTTACTGGAGGGCAGCAGAATTTACACAGATGTGATAATGAAACTACACAAATATAATTTACTGTAAGTGGCACTGAATTATAAAACAAAGAAAAGAGGTGAGGATCTTTGTGAAATACTGCCTCACACAAAAAAAAATTGTCCTGAGAACGATGTCTTCTTAAAGACAGTTTTGCATAATTGCTCTGTACATCTGACAGGGCTGGAATATACTTTTTCTTTTAGGTGTCAAAGGCTCGGCATTGACTGAAAGAGTGGTGCACTCTGCAGTCTTTGGTGCAATGCCTGGTGCATTACGCTCGCACTGTGAGACACCTCCTCCCTGCTTATGAAATGGTTAATTTTCAAAGATAAGAAGAGTTGCTGTACAGCAATCAAATGGAAGCTAATGCACACCTAAGGCTGCAGGCAGCAGCTCTCTGAGCTGCTGGCATCACATAAAGAGTGGGAAGAAAAAGAAATAAAAGAAACCTGAATGTTAGCTGTATGAAAAAATATTCTCTATCTACACACCTCTCTGCTCTGGTGATGATAAAAGTTTACACACATGTTGGTGTTGGCCCACACTCCCCCAGCCTGGCTGTAGGCACCGGAGCACCTACAAAAGAAAGAGGGGGGAAAAAAAGGACTGGCTTTGCAAGAGGGACGTTCCTTCTCACCTGTCTCCTTCATGGGGACAATCTTTCTGAAGTCCCTGGAGTTATTTTCCTGCATGGAGGGAATGGGACCTGATGGAGGAGGAGAGCAATAGGGACAGGCAGTCTGCAAATGATGAGGGTGCAGGACACATCGAGACACAGCCCCGACTCACTGCACAATTCAGATGCCCTGAGCCACTGACACTGATGCAGAACACCTATAACTTCATTTATTTCATTGGCTTTAGATGCTCCGGTGAAAGCAAAAGCAACATCCAAGCACTGAAACTCTCAACCTCCCTGTTGCCAGTAAATCTCTCCTTGAAATGCCTGATCTCATCAAAGGTCCGTTTCCAGGTCACCGTGGCTGTCCCCTTGTGCCACGACCCATCACCAAAGCCAGTGATGCCTTGGTGACCTTTGTCTCAAGGTCACAGTTTTATGAACTTGGAAAATGTGTTTCTTATTCCTCTTCTTTTGAACACTTTCCTAGCGACAGCCCTGGAAGGCAGCCTTCCTCTGCAGCTGTCTGATGGGCTTATTCGGATGGATTTTTCAGGTTGGGTTGCTTTTCTCAAGCCATTCTGTTCTTGCTGGGTGGCATCTTACTGGTAACATCATTCCGAGGCAGGTCCCCTTCTCTGTTCCAGGTTTGAAAACAACTGGGAGCAGGACGGAGCGAGAGGCTGCTAAACGAGGCTCTGACGCTTAATTATCATCAGGCAAAATTAAATAAAAGAGAAATGTTTATGCAGTTAGCAATTACTGAACACAACATTGGGAGAGCGGCTGGGGCAGATCCCTTCGGCAGATGCGGAGGCTCCGTAGGAGGCACAGACCAAGTGCTTTCGGTTCCCTGGTTCTGTGAACAACTCTCTATATCCTCCACTTCGTGATTATTTATTTCTAAGGTGAGTAATTATCAACTGTAGAGAGAAAGCTGCTGCACTGTGAGGTGCAGCAAAGCTCCGAGGGGTGGGAGGGACACACATGGATGTGCCCTGCCAATGTCAACCAAGGCCACCTGCAGCTAGGACAGTCCTCCTAAAGGCAGGCAAGCCCCAAAAGGGAACAAAGAGAGGCATCGCAGGGTGTTTCTCTCTTTTGGAGCCCATGGGAGGCTAAAATGGCTGTTTCACCCAAGGGGCAGGGATGCTGGAGCACCCCAAAGGACTTTCCCTGCCCCTTGAGTGGAGTGGGAAGGCTGAAGGTGGTTCACACTCAGTGTACGCAGCCACAGCTCCCCTTAAAGGGTGTCCCACCCCCGGCTGAGGGGAGTGTGGTCACACACGGGTCAGTTTGAAACACGCCATCTGTGACCATCGCTTCCAAAAACAGCGAGTTGGAGGAACAGCATGAGGTGCCTTATCCAGCAGCTTTACAGGGGAGACAAGTCCCTGGGTGGCTCCCTGGGAAAGAGGGACCAGGACCAGCTTTGCAGGCAGCCCCCGGCCACCCATCACTGACTCAGCAACTTCAGGCCGCAGAAAAAAAATGATTCCAGGAGGTTAAATTGATTTCCAAGGAGGTCCAGCAAACCTGACAAGCCTCCGAGTGGCTCAACTTCATTTAAGTTATTTCAAGGCAATTCCAGGAGGGCAAAGAGGAGAACAGACGAGGAGCCACTGAATGCCAGCCTGCTCTTAAAGAGCACAGTTGCATTTTCCCAGGTTGTTCTCTTTTCTATTTCTTCCTCAAGGAATAAAATGTCTTAAAAAACGAAACCTTTTCCTTTTCTTTTTTCTTTTTTTTTCCCCCTTACTTTCTAATGCCTGGGTGGATGCCAAGGAGAGCAGGAGCTGACCCACAGTCCAAGCTCTGCATTGGCAAAGCAGAAGCATCTCTGGGTGACTGCATTTCAGGAGGCTACAGCAGAGCCCACACACGGTACCACAAGCACTACAATTAACTATTGCACTGTTGGATACCTAACAAATTACCTGAGTGGCTGCTCTGAGGCACTTAGGCTATGGAGCAAGCAGATGATGTACTATTTGCCAGATATTTTCATAAGTAGGAGATAAGAGAGGCTGGAGCAGAGCAAATCAATGTCTTTTTTAGATCTATGGTGCTTGAAGCATCTGTCAATGCTGGAGAGTAAATATTTACTTTTCAACATAAAGTCCATATAATCACTTTTCTATCAGTCACTTACTGCTTCTGAGTGTTTCTTACTACGATGTTGATATTTGCATTAGCTACTTACCCTGGCTCGAAGATTCATACAGTTGTCAACTGCATTTAGACTTCAGCTGAAAATCCCCGGGTCCTGCAGCACAGCTGCTGCAATTGCTAACGGCGATTGAAAAGAGAAAGCTGCGCTATTTCCCACGGCAAATAGCAGGCAGAGATAAAGACAGAGCTATGGCATGAAGGTTATAATAGTAGGGTCCCTTGTGCTCGTTAAATTAGGAGTCCTGTTGGATTCACAGTGTGTAGTTGTGGGCAAGACAGAGCGAAGAAAACTTAAACTCGGAGAAAGGAAATAATGTTATTAAGCCCATTTTGTTGCTGGGGGAACTGAGGCACAGAAGGTGAAAGCGACCTTGCTCAAGGCCAGATGCAGAATTTTCTCAGAGGTTGAGGAGCTGAACCCAAATCTAGAAACTGGGGAACCTTCAAATCGCCACGGGTGCATTTCTGCTCCTTGCACGCTCAGGACTGGCAGGAAATCACATGTGCAAATGCGTGCAGGTGGATGGAGGGAAGACGCAATGTTGTTTGATGTGAGCAGCAACCAGGGCTCGGTGCAATTCTGGCATAGCTGGGGAGGAGAGAGCCACAGTCAGCATCAGGCACAGCCAATGGCCAGGAGTGGACACTGCTTCAGCCATGTGTCCCTACTCAAAGATACCAAAGGAGTCAATTAAAAGCTTCAGAAACGTCTCCAAATATCCTGCAAAACCCTCTCAACCATCAGAAATTACTCTTAAGGTTTTGCAGAGGGAGAACCAAGAACTGGTGGAGTAACTAGAGGCAGCTGGAGTGGTGGAGAGGCACAGGTAACCAGCTACATATCCTGTCTGTGTGACACCAACTTTGCACTCCCATGGGGTTTATTCCCAGTATTTTGGAACAGCTTGAGTGAACCACAGGGTCTGGCAACTTTGTGGGACAGTGTTGCTCCAGCTCCTGTGCTGCTGTGTGAGTCTCTGTGCAAGACGCATGAAGTCCCTGCACCTCAAGGCTTTTTTTCCCATTTTTTACAGCACGGAGGGGAGGTGAAGATTTGCCTGAAGGGTGGATGCTTGTGGGGGAAGCCTCAGCATAGGGATGCTGCCCTGAAGGTCTCAGCACACGGGGAGTTCCTCCAGCATCCCCCAAACAGCAGGGCTGAGGATCCAGGAGAAATGAACCCTGCCTGTGGCCATTGGGCCAGGTTCATTCTCAATCTTGTGAAAAAAATCCTCAAAATGCCAGCCAGGGAAATAAACATGGTTTATGGTTTAAACAGGCCCTAACAACTAGCTTTACTGGGACATTAATCTCAGCTTACATCCCTCCTGGCCCTGCTCCTGTGTATGGAACGCCATGGGCCAGATTCTGGCTGAGTTACTCCTGCTCACTCCCACCTTGCTTTACAAGCCCTAATTCAAGTTGATGGAGCTCTTCATACAAAAAGCTGCTGCTCAATGTGCAAGTGGCAGGACGTGGCCGGCAGATCAGCGTTTTGTGCCTTCCTGCTGCTTTGCCCCTTCTCTTCCCTCTCTCCCTCCATCCTTCCCGCAGCGAGTGGTCAGCGTTCTCACCGCCCCGGCGTGTTGACATGCCAGAAATATCTCTGCTTCACTGCCTGTGCTCTTGGAAGTATTTTGCTGCTCTCTCACCTCTCCATGAGAGAGACACATTCATCTGTCAGCTTATCGGAGGAATTTCCAACAATCTGTGGCAATGCTACAAGTCTCAATCTTGCTGTAAGTACCTAAAGCCAATTAGCATACAAGATGTTTCCCTCTCACGTAGTGCACCACCGGCCGAAGGGCTTTTTTTTTTTTCTTCAGTACATTGGAGGGGTTTTTTCCTTTTTTTTTATTTATTTATT
>VWZG01000442.1:521720-563365 GCA_013396735.1 Grallaria varia
TTCCCTTTTTTTTTTTTTTTTTTTTTTTTCTTTTTTTTTTTTTTTTTTTTTTTTTTTTTTACCCTTGGAGTGCCCTAATTATACAGAGCATTGATTTTACAATGCATTCGTGGATTGATTGTACTGCCATGCTCCTCCCACAGGAAACAGCTTGCACACGAGCACTTTTTGATCTCTCCAAAGTATTCCCTAAGGTGAATCAATGGCTCTTGCATCTTGTCTCTTGCTTTAGTCTAGGGGAAGCTGGAGATGTCTTGCTACTGAAAAAAGCTTCAAGAAAAATATCGGAAGGGGGGAAAAGAGAAGGAAAATGATTCACTTCTTCCTGCCCAAAAAAGATTGTCTCATGTACAGCAAAATATGTTCTTGTTAACATAATGTTCTCAGCCAGCTGCAATCTTGGAGAAAGCACGGGAACTTCCATATAATTATCTTTAATAAACTGGCCAAGATAAAAGTAATGATATCTTAAGAAACAGAGTGCATAATAAAATATATATCTATATAAAAGCAAGGAATGACATGCTAAAATGAGGAGAAAGAGGTAATTTACGTATTTTATGGCTTTGGCACCCCAGTAACAGAAATCTTGGATACAGCCCTGTTAACCAGACCAAACTTTTTAAAACAGACCATCTCTTTTAGCCTAAATGGAGGGTATTAGCTCCTGTTTCTGGTGATTCCCTGTGAAGGGGGTAATGGATTAGACTCAGATTCAGGCTGAAGGCTCTAATCCCCGTGTTTTAATGACAGTCCCTGCCACCAGCCCCAGCCACAGCCTCGCTCCAACCCCCCAGTGCCACAGAGACCCCCAGGAATGCCTGACCCTTTTTGCATCCCGTGCAACCAGATTTAGCAAAAAAAAAAAAGCCATGACCTTGAGGAAGTCTTCCCAAATTAAGGATTAATTCGGAGTTAGCCATGAGACCTTCACTGGATATTAAAGGGGTGATTCCTGCTGTCAAAAGCTTTCTCTGAAGGGTTTGATTTCCTCTTAGGTTAATACTGGCGAGTGCACTCCTGCCCATTAGGTTGCTCGGTATTAATTTCAGTCTGCACAGGGTTCATTTCAGCGGGCTCTGCTGAGAGCTCTGCTGATTGCAGTGCTTAATTACCAGCCAAGTATCATCTCCTTGGCGTGTGGCAGCGCCGTGCCAGGCTCTGCAGGGTCCTGAGCCCTGAGCACTCCCCAAAGCCCTTGGGATCCCACGTTCTGCCCATCGGCCCCAGTGCCACGGCCCCTGCCCAAACTGACCATAAGTCTCGTGCTTCCCTTTACTCAGCAGTTCCCTGAGCAAAAGCCAGTAGGATGGAGCAGAGAAGGCAGATCCCTCTTGCCCAGCAGCTCCCCGGGGTCCGGCCTGGAGGCAGAGGATGCCAAACAGCAATTTTTAACGTGGGTCTGCCCAAGGTTACGATGCTCTGCCCTCCCCTCCCTGCCACGCTGCCTCTAAACTCTGCATTGCAGCACGAGGTTGGGTTTCTCCACGGACACCCACCCTTGGAGCGCTGCTGTGAAGGTGTGTTGGTGCCTGCAGAGCATGCTGTTATTTGTTATATACCTAATATATATATGCATGTGAAATATAAAAGCAGGTTATTTCTTACTTGGCATGCTGAAGGTTCTGATTGCTGGCTTGTATGAAATATTTAGATCATGCACAAGAGATAACTCACAAGATATAATGTCGATGTACGATGGGAAGCTAGTCTTTATTATCACAGGTGTAAATTTTCACACCTCTGTTATCAATTTTGCAATTATAACTGGGTTTCCCGGTAAAGTAATTTACTACTTACTACCATATAGGATGAAAAAAATGATCATTTATCCACCTTCAACTCAATTAAATATTCATCCTTCCCAAAAAACAGGGGGAGAGGATTTAAATCACTTTTAAACCATTCTCCAGCCTTTTTCTTTTTTTTAAGGAGGAAGAAGTCTGCCTTATAAAAAGCACAGATTTGATGCAAAAAAGACAATAGGAGCCTAATACATTCACGGGTGCGGCACAGATTTGGCTCATCAGTCATTTGTGTTATGGGAGTCCAAAACAGTAATAAAATCAACACAAATCCAGCTTCAAGCATGAGAAGAGAGGCTGATTCTCAAGTCAGATGAAAGCAACATCATTCCAGCTCTGATTAAAGCAAGCAGGTTGTGCTTGGAGAGGGGCGACCATAACAAAGTTTGTTCTGGCTTGTGGTTTGCAGCACTGAGCAAACAGTGACCTTTCATCATTTTTGCCTCCTTTGGTGACTTAATATTTCATACAAGGAATTTGGGAATACTTTGCGAGTAGGGAATTTTGGTGTTTGTGTTTGGGGGTGTTTCTCTTATTTTTCTTAATTTGAGCTTGTGCTGGACTGAAGGAGAGCTGTCTCCTCCTTCCCACAGCAGTTGGGTCTGCCCAAGGGAGCAGAAGCTGAGCCATGAGCACAGTGGCATCTCACCTCCACTCCCGCACTGGCAGACAAGCACTTTTTAAGGCTAAAGATAAACACCAGATTCTTTCCCAGCACTGCTCCCAGGGCTGAAGCTGGATGCTTATGGAAGAAACCAATTTCACAACTGCAAAAACCCCCCTCATCTCAATCAGCATTAATTACTCAGGAACTGAAGTCTCAGCACCTTTCCCCTTCTGTCCTGTTTTTCTCCTGTCCTGCCTCTTCTCTGTCAAACCTTCCATCATTAAATCTGTGATGTCTCGTGGCTCCAAACACGCTCCGGTTGTTGGCTAATTCTCAGTGAGACTTTTATTCCAAAGGCTTCTCCAACAGCCTGATTATATAATAACAGCTTGCTCATTACCCCGAATATAAATAGTTGAAGTATCCCTCGAGAATGGACACAGCTGGTGGAACTTCCCATATTAGCACCGCATTAATATTTATGGCAGCGCTGTGTAAGTATGCAAAATATTGGCATCCCTCCATGCAAAAGTTTACACATCTGTCATTAATGACTCTGCCCCAACATCACAGGCAGGTCAGGGAGCGGCAGAGGGGAGCTTGAATCCCGGCTGAAATTCCCATGAGACAGCTCCAGCTCTCATCCAGCATCATTCTCTCCGTAGCCGAGTCACCCGTTCCTACCCCGGAGGGCTGACGGTGCCCTCGCCCCACCGGTGCCCCCACGCTCCCTATGGCCACCGGCACCCCCCTGATTTACAGGGGTTTGTTTTGCCTTATGGAGTGAAATATGAAAGGACGCCATGAGAACCAGTTAATTGTACATATAACCTTTAAGATGTCTCGGACAGGATTCCAGCCTTCACCTAGGGTTATAAAGAGAAAGTAATGGGGCCATAAACACACATTTAAGTATGCCTTTAAAGTTTAAGGAGAGTTTAATTGCGGGCGCTGGGGTGCCTGGGAGCAGAGCCTTGCGCAGGTAGTGCTTCCCTGGGAGAGTCTCAACAAGGGCCAGACTCAGCATGGAGCTCCCAGGCTTTGCCTGCCCCGAGGGGAATCGGTTTGTGCTAATAAATGTCCCAGCTGCAGGTCAGATTGTAAAGGAAAGTGATATTTAGTGGCTCAGATCCTCCGCCGGTGCGAACCAGCCCTCTCTGCTGCTCGCGCTGGGCTCTGGCTCGGTTTAAATCCAGGCGTTCCTCACCTGTGGGCATGACTTTGGGAAGGTCTTTGGACCTTATAGCGCTCCCAAAGACGGAGCAGATGCAAGGAGACAGTGCCTGCCGGGTTCAAAACAGCCCGAGCAGGGGGATGAGGGACCCACCAGGCAGGACCCAGCACCCTGCACCATGGGATAAGGAAAACGGAATTGAGGGAAGGGGAACTTTGGGGGGTTTTGCCGAGTATGACTTTTAGCCCTGCAGGTCAAAGCACAGTTTAGTCTGTGCCCGTCTGTGGAGCTGGTACAGTGCCCCGGGAGGGCTGTGCTGGGCAGCAGGAGGACCCCATGGGGATGTCAGAGGCAGCAGCTGCCCAGAGCACGCAGCAGGAATTGCCCCAGTCCCCTTAAAAGTGGTGATTTTCAGCAAAGCATCAAGAGGCAGGAGCTGAGCAGGCTCAGTGATAGATGCACACGCGTGATGGTGCAGAGCAGGGATCAGACAAGCTGCTGGTTTATTACTTTTTTTTTTTTTTAATCTAGAAAAAGCTGTCACTGAGGGGATGTAGAGGAAGAGAAAGCAGAAAAAAGTCCAGAACATTTCTAATGACTACACATCTGTGAACACCTTCAGCCTCCAGCATGACTTTCCCAGCTTGCATTGGCAGGTTTGGGTGTAAAAAACTCCCCGTTGACAATGTTCTGATGGACTTTGAGGCACTGGTAACTCTGAAAGCTTCACGGAGCTGCAGGAGGAACACCATGAGCCAAATTGCCCTCTCAGAGGTGGTGGTGTGGTTGCAGAAGGGAAGCACTCCAGCTGAGCTCCCATTCAGGTGTCCCACCAAAGTGCTGCAACAGCAGGGATGTACCTTTGAGCTCAGCATGGCTGTTCTGCTGTTCCACAGGTATTGTTGGGGTTTTGCTCTGCACCAAAATCTTCACTATTCCCACTTCTCTGAAGAATAAGTATCAGTGGAGTGATCAGCAAGTGGAGGCAGCCCAGCCAGCTCGGCTCAGCTCTGTGCTCTGTCTGTCAGCTTGGGTCTGTGAAGTGTCAGGGGAAGAGAGGTCATCAATCAGCCAATTCCTCATTCCCTTGGGAGCCAGCACTGATGGAGCGACGCACAGTCTGCAGACAACAATGCAGATAGCGTAGGGATTCTCCACCTCGGGAACGTGGCTGGTGAGACACCTATTGAACAGGAAATATTTCAGCAGAATTGCTTGCAGACAGGTGGAGGTTCAGCCCGTGCACACACAGACTGTCCCACGGTCCCTCGAAGCGGAGGGGGATGCAGGAGTGCGGGGGATGTGACCTGCATCCCACCCCTGGGCAGCCCCTGCACTCACCGGCATGGGGAGCCCCCGTGGGCACCTGGCCTCTCCAGGGCTCTGGGTAAAATTAATTGATAAAGCATAATCGCTGTATCAATGCCTTTTTAGAGAAGATAAAGTACATTTCAAAGCTAATTTAGGCCTGCAGACAAATGGCTTAAAGAAGAGCTACTGTACTGAAAAATGTCCATGTCATTTTTTCCCCAAATCATAGTTTCAATGCACACAGCCTCAGCCTGACATTCTGAATTATGGCTTTTATTAAACATTAGTAATAGAGTGCACTTAAATCATGGTTTCCCTGTAAAAGAGAGATGTGTTCAACTCAGATCTGCACATTTTAATGCCATATTTCTTCCTTTTACTCTCCCCGCAAGATAAATTTACTTACTCCACAAAAATGTTTTGCTGAAAAGAATAATTCATCCTTCAGTGTCCATCTAATGTACCTTGTGAGTAATGTGAAACGATGCAAAAATTACAATGCACCGGCCTTGTCTGGAATGCTTAGATGCCTCCGAGTTAGAGGTTATGCACACAGAGTATTGAAATTAGATTTAACAACTATCATCTTTTACAATGTTGCCTTGATGATTTTTTTCCCCCCTTTTATAGCTTTGATCAGATGCCTCCTGAATACATTGCCGGTAACAAACCTCAGAGTCTGCTGCTCTGCAAGTCCTGCTCAGCTCTGAGCCAGGTTGTCAATAGCTGTATATTTTTTAAGTGAGAATATTTGTAGCCACAATTTGCTCTAGCAGGCAAAATTCAGATTATATTTTTTTCTCCGTGAGTAGATCAAAAATAGGCTGTGGGATAACCAAACAGCTGTGGAAATAGAATCCTCTAGGCACCAGTTTTTCCACTGCTGAGCCCCCAGGTTCTTGCAGAGTGGGGGCTCTGTTCCCTGTGGTGGTTACCCTGGGAGAGCTCTGCATCTTCAGCACATGGTGAATGGACCACAGGCTCCATCCCAGCATGTGTCCCAGCCCTGGCACTAACACTGGGCACAGCATCTCACTCTAACTCCAATTCCAGGTCCAGCTGTCCTCTCCAGGTACACACACACACACACACACACACACACAGAGAGAGAGCCAGCCCCTGCAATGTGACCTTTATTTAAAGGACAGCAACTGTACCATTGAATCAATGTCCCTCTGCCAGGAGCTCTGCATCGGAGCTGCATTGCAGTGTCAGCACCGGGGCTGATCCAGCCACAGCTCTCACCTGAGTCTGCCACGACCTCCTGACACGCCGGCGAGCACGCAGACCTGCTCTGGCACTTGAGGGGGACAATGGGCTTGGAGATTACAAAGCACCTATAGATAGTGGAGGGGGGGTATGGATGTGCTGAAAATCTCACGCTGTTGTCTCAGCGTGGGGTTTGACTCCCAGGGTATTCAGCAAGCACTGCAAGTCTTTTGTGTACTGGTAATACGGGATGGATATTAACTGATTGGTCTGCCAAGATTCCTCCAATGTTGATAAAAGAAGCAGCAGCCCTCTCTTTTGCCAGCTCCAGGGCCCTGGGGCAGGAGCAACCACCATTCCCAGCAGCCTTCCCTTGGGACTCTGCAGCCCTGGAACTCACACTAAGGCACCACAGGAATATTTATGATTTATAGTGTGTTTTGTATTGGTACCTGGGACTCCCAGCAGGGTTATGATCCCATTATACACACAGCCAATAGGAAAACCAGTCTTGAAGATTGTTTGCAAGAGAGCTATAAAAATGTGACTAAGAGAAGCAACTTCATCTGTACCACACAGCAGTTTAGAGACGTGAAAATTCTAACGACACCTCTATCAGCTCAGGTAACGATTCAAAGTCTTACAGAAAAGGGTCAGTTGCTTTAGAAAGAGTCCCCAAAGAGCATGCAAAAGGCTTCTCAATTTGACCTGCTGAACTGATGTTGTTATTAAGACCTAAAATTATTGCTGTGCTATTGCTGTTTGGTGGATGACAACAGGAAAATCACTGGACAATGGACATTGGCAATGACTTTATCGATAGCTTGGTGGCTTTGGCTGTCTTCACTATGATCCCTTCCAGTGAACTTCAGTTCCATTCAAATTTCCTCTCCAAGAGCATAAATGCTTCCAAAATGAGGTGGAAAAACCTTCAGCACATTAGCTAATAGCACATCAGAGGAAGTGCCTGGCTGCAACTGTAACCTCAGCAGGCATCTTTACATGGGAGGACGTAAACTGTCTCTGAATTATTTATTGAACCAAAGACATCAAATTGGACAATTAACCTTGAAAACTTAATTTAAGCACCATAAAAGAAACATCTCCTGAAAAATGTGTCCTTAATAAAAGCCAGAAGCACAAACTGTAGCAGGTTCTGCCATGCTCCATTGCAGGATCCGGGAGCTACAGCAGGTTTGTCCCTGTGGGGACATTAGTGCTGGAGGTGACTTGGCAGAAACACAGGAATTTGGAGAGCAGGGCAGAGCATCCCCGGAGCCCTCTGTGTGCTGCTACAAAGGACGCTCCTCCACCGCCTGGGCTCTGCAGGGATCCTGCACAGAGCCCTGCACAGCCCTAAAATCCCACCGCAGGTCCTGAGTGCCTCAGTTTCCCCATAGCGATGGAGCCTGATAATACAGGCACACAGCAAAGGTGACACAGGCACACAGCAAAGGAGACACAGGCACACAGTAAAGGAGACACAGGCACACAACAAAGGTGACACAGGCATACAATAACAGTGACCCAGGCACACAGCGAAGGTGACACAGGCACACAGCAAAGGTGACGCAGCTGAAGACTCTCAGGTGTATTCACTCCCTCCTCCAAAAGCATCAGGTGAGTGGAGTTGTTCTGAAGGATTTTACCAGACACAGGATTTTGCCCAGCCTGGAAACTCCTTGGAAGCAAAAGGCAGTTCCTCTCCTGGCTCCTCTCTGCTGTGGAGGAGCTCCTGCTCTGGCTCGGTGTCTGCTCTGCTCTTCCGACACCGCTAAATGGTGGAAGCTGCAGAAGGCTTCAGCAATTTATTCTGTTTAATTTCCTCCACAAAGGTGTTTTATCCTCACTAATAAAAAGAGTGGAACTTGATCATTTCTAAAATATTGTCCCTTCTAAATCTTTATGGCTCAAAGTGGACTGAGATCATTAGAAGTTACTTTATGTGCAGCTCAATCAGCTCCAAAGGGCTATCTCAGTCACTCTGTGCTTGCTGAGAGCAGATGCCATTTCCCAGAGGCAAAAGGACAATACTTAATCACTTCCTCACTTGTTAGGTGTTTTAACAAGTTGTATTAAGCTTCATCAGTTGGAGCTTTCATGCCAGATTAAAAATGATAGTTCACTTCTCCGTTATTATAGGACATCATTTGTTTTCTTTTATTTTGCTGGGCACTTGCATGCCAGTGTAATTTCACAGGAAAATATATGACTGATGTCACCCAGAAGTAATTAGGTTTTAAAAGCCTTGATTGCAATAGACACGGATGTTACGGCTTTATGGTGCCAGTGCTTTGCCATCCTCTTTACGGCTGTTGATTCTGCAAGTATTTCATAGATCTGTCAATAGGAATAAGTTAGCTGATGTTGACTGGAACTATTAATCAGAAGGAGGGAAAATATACATTTTTATTTCTGTACTCAGACTTGATAGCTCAGTAAAAGCCTTCCTACCCAGCTATGCAACAGTCCAGGGTTCCCTTCACTGCTGACACCAGAGAGAAGCAGGGAAATCCTGGGCTCCTTCAGGGTTATAAACAAATTGCTTTACCACACCGTGTTAGGGAGACCTGTTCTTTGTCACTGTGCATGGATATCGTACTTTAATGCACGGGGAAGAATACATTTGATTATTTCAGCCTTCAACTAACATTTTTATAGGGGTTTCAGTAAGGGAGGGGTGCAGCTGTTGCCTTCCCAGTATCCTCCAGGCAGAAAGTGGGTCAGAGTCAAGAGCTCAGGGCTTGCATTTACATCTCAAAACTCTACTCTGGTTGGGTGAAATTTGACCACTTCTGTCAAAAGGCATTTCTGTGGTCATGACAAATCTGGGAACCTTCTGGTGTGGTGACCAGCAGGGAAACAGAGAAATACAGGGAGGTGCAGTCCTGGTTGTGCTGCAGGTGAGTGCACAGCATCCCTTGACCTCAGTGGGACTGGGATTTTGCCCAGCCAGCTAAATGCTGATTTAGGTCTCAGAAAGGCTGCAAAGCTTGGAAAACCAGAGAGGATTGCTTGGGGGAGTTTATGTGCAGCCCAGCAGTCTAAACCATTTCAGGGCGATCGAACCCTCTCAGGCTTTATCATGAGAACAACACTAAAGAGTTCAGCTGCTTGTTTCACTTGTGACTTCAGTTCTTAATTTAAAATAAATAAAAAAAAGTTGGTCCCTTTCCACAAAAAGCAGAAATTATGGATACTTGCTTCTGATGTTAGGTCACTGTTGAGGTGCTCCTGTAACCGCAGTGGAGGTGCCCTTGGGTGAGACAGACCCAGCCCGTTCCCAGTGCTTGCTCTGCAAGCCATCCCGGGGCAATGGATGTGCTGGGACCTCTCCCAGTACAGAAACACCTCATTTCTCCCTGCTGACGACAACCTTTTAATCAAATCTTGGGCGAATGTCCCAGGTAGCAAGAATGGACTTTGCTGTGCCAAGAACAGAGAGTCCATTCCAGACCCAGGGACCTTCTCCCACCCAGTTCACTCCAAAACACGTTGGCTACGGCTGCAAAAACTTTCAGGTCCAGCGAAGTGTGGAAAAGTGGAGCTCTCCTCTGGATTGCTGCGCTGTCCTTGCTTCCCCAGAGCAGAAGTTGTACCCTGAGACCCTCCGTGTCACCTTCAGGAGGCTGAGCCATCCAGGAGGCACCAGGAAAGCTGCAGGTTCAGGGCCATTTATGGAAGTAGTGAGGACACTTCTGCCAGACAGTGTAAAATGGAAAAAGGACTTTTCCTGCTCTATTGCTTTCACAAAGGGAGCCCTGTGATGCTCCCAAGGGTTTCATGGTGCAGGGAAGGCATCCCTGGATTTTCCACACAAGTGCTGTGTCTGTCTTTCATCTGCCCTGAAGTATCTCTCTCTTGACTCTTGATTAAAATATGGGCTGGTTTACACTTTCCTTTCTCTTCTTTTTTTTTTTTCCCTCCCCCAGAAGAAAATTCTAGACAGCAAACACAGGAAGAAAAAAGGCTGAATTGCCAGCAGATAAATCCAATTTCACTTGACCCCTGAGCTCGATCGGTCACTCCTAACAATGGGATGTACTCTTATCTCTGCACACCACTTAACACCCATTAATGCTTCGGGGAGTTAGGCCAGCTCTTTAAGATCCCCATGTAAGGATTTATTTCAAACCCTGAGATGAGGGGGATGACTGGCTTTGGCAGCTCCAGTCTGAAGTGCTGCTCTGTCCTTCCCTGGACTCTGTTCACTGTAAAGCTTTAACGCAGTGGATTAAGGACCTGTAACAAAACCAAACCAAAACAAACAAAAAAAAAGAAAAAAATTACTTAGAGCAGATTTGTAGCTGGTTTGAATTGGTAAAACTCCTGCAGTACACACTGGTACCAGTTCCCTTACTGGGGGGCATCAGTGTTGCTCCACAAATTAATTCATCCGGGTTCATTGGCTGGTGGTTGCGTTGACTTACATGAGAGGAGAGTCTGGTTCCTCCCTGGGTCTGGAAACAGATCCCGATTTTGGTTGCAAATTCTGGTAGTTTTCATTGGGAGTTTATAGTTCCTCTGAATTGTCTCCATTTTTTTTCATTCTGTTAGGATGGCATCAAAATTCAGGCTGTACTAAAAATAAAAACTTCTAAAATTATCTAGTCCTCTAATTACCCTGAAGTATTTTAAAATTGGATTAAATGAAATCTTGCCTCAAATTTTACTCTGTTCAGAAAGCTCCAGGGAGAGCTGAGGCATATGCAAAGGTTTTTCAACAACTTATAAGTTTGTTTGTCACAACTTGGCAGAATTCAGAACTTCAGTGCAGGTCTGAAATGTTGACTTTACAACAGAAACAAAACTTAAATAGAGATATAAAATGGAGCAGCCTTCCCATACAGCTGATTACAGTGATTGCTACCACCAGTTGGGTTAATACAACTCCCTTCAACACACTCTTGTCATGAAAGACTGGCATCAGCTGAGAGCTCTGGTGCTGCTGCAGAAGTGTTCCCAGACCCACAGCAAAATGTGGAGGATCCTTGTGGAGGAATGGCAAAAAGATTGGCTTAGACTACTGAAAAGGAGAAATTAAACAATGAAAATAAAAAAAAAAATAATTAAAATTTTTCTTACTGACTCGGTTGGAGTAAAAGAGCCTGAGAACTGCAGAAATCAGCTCATCTCTGCTCCACCTACATTTGGCCCAGGGGACTTTGTCCCAGTCGCGGGTCCCAGTCAAAATTTGGAACCACCCCCTTCCTATTTCCAACTGGTCTTAAGTATCTCATGGCTTTTGATTGAATGCAACATCTGAGTTGAGCAAAGTGTGTTCTCCTTCTGAAACACTTTTAGCCCTGATTCATAACTGGGAGGAAAAAATAATCTACGGAATGAAATATGCTGAGGGTTTTAAACAAATATTTAGGCAAAAGGCAGCTGGTAAGTCTCTAATGAATGGCTGGATGTGGAGCTAACACATAATTCATGGCATGCCAGCCAGAAGAGCCTAATCCACCTCCTCTGCTCCCAACTCCTCAGGACATCCCAGGAGCTGGTCCTGCATCGTTTGCCTCCAAGGCAGTCTGCAGGAAGAAAACAGAAGAGTTTCTAGGCCTTTCCCTGTATGTGCTGGGCTCTGGAACAAGAAGTTTGGTGTTCAGAATTATTTTCTCTGGGTCAGATTCTCCTGGCCTGGTTTTAAGGACAGGCTGTTTTATGGGGGGACTCAGGTGACAGAGGTTTGAAAGGACAACCTGATCAACCTTAGCAGATGTCATCACTGCTACATACAACCATGCACCCCCATTCCTCTCCACACACAAGAGCTTAATAAAATCCCACATATCCTATGAAGAATCCTATTTTCCCTTTTACTTTAGTAACACTTTAAAATAATGGGACATTGATGCTGCATTATGGAGCAATTCCCTTGGATGGATCCGTGGCATAATCCTTATTAATATCAAGTGAGTTCAAGGTGATTTATGCTATCATGGTGATTTTGCATCTTGTTTCTTACCTTCCAGAGATCACTTTGCAGTGATTTTTAAGGTGGCCCGGAAATAACCATGTGAACTGTCTTCTAAATCAATGCAGTCCTTTCCTGCCTGATAATACAGCTCTCTTATGGTTTTCAATGGGCAGATATTAGCTAATGCTTAATTACTGCGGAGGGGCAGGTACTAAGCACAGGAGAGTCAACAGCATTAATAAAACTCTTAGAGTAAAAATAAATCAGGAGGTAGAATAAGGGGGATGTTAAAGACTGAAACACTTACCTCTGGCACTGCCTCAGGAGGGACAAGGGACTCACTGAAATTTCAAGTGCTCGTGTGAGTACTCTGGAGTCATCAAAAGCTCCTTGGCTTCACTCTCACGATTCAAAAGCCCTTGCTGAGATGACCCTTTGGGGTTTCATGGCCATCTCTCTCCTACGAAGTTGTTGTTGCCCCAGACAATGGCTGGAATGCCACCCTTACAGCGGGGCAGTGGCCAGGATGCCCTTCACTGATTCCTGACACGGTTTCTCATTGATGTGCAAGGACTGAGCTGCAGTTGGTGCTGCGATTTTCACACAAATGCATCAGAAGGGACAACCAGGGTGGGTTTCACTCCGGTGATGTGGCAGCGGCTGATGGTGACACGGTGGGGCTCGTGAGCACCTCTGCAATGGGTCAGGGCTTGGGCACCCTCAGCACGGGGCTCCCACTGCCTGGCCAGCAGCAGGAGGAGGAGGAGGAGAGGGCCCTGCTGCCGCCTCCATGCCCTGCCCCTGCAATGACCCATCAGCATCCAAACCCGCTCCCCTCGGTGGAGACAAGTCACCTTTCCCTCTGCGTCACTGCAGGTTAGCAAACTACAGCTGCGGGGCCGAGCATTAAACCAATCATGGTTGGTCCTTTCGGGACACTCACACCGGCTTCGGAAGCAAAACCGGCTGATTTCTCACAAGGAGGCTGTTAAAGGAACACCTTTTCCAAATTTTCACGGTTAGTATAAAGGCCAAAGAACGCAATTCCATGCGAGAATGGGGACTTGACTTCTTGTCTCACAGGACTCTTGGAAATGGTGTTGGCTGGTGGCTCGGGCACAAGCAAATGGCAGGAAAAAGATACTCAGGTGGGAGATGGGAAAATTCATCCCCACCTGGGTACATCCCAGAGTTTGGGCGCAGGAGGAGAAGCACAGGCTGGTCACTGTGCACTCAGCAGCTGCTTTTTATTGGCAGAGCTGAGCCCCTGTGCCACCACCAGCCTGTGCATCCCTCTGGATATCATCCTCTGCAGCAATGCTTAACCAAAGATGAATTACAACAGAAGAGTTGAGGATGATTTACCAAAACATGCTGAACTCACAAAAATCCAGCACTGGCAATAAATTCTCAGCATAATCTTAAAAATGGGATGCTTAAATGTGACCAATACTCCACAAAGCGCATGTTCTAACTCTTGTCTGACACCCGCATTGCTTCCACTTCTGAGAAGCTTTATTTTCATTCCCCAGAGGAGTTGCATATAAAATAGATCATTGCAGTGTTACTTCATAATGCATTCTTATAACTGATACATTGTGTAAATAAAATGGAACATTAATAAAAATGGTTGGTGTCTATCTCCAGCTCTAATTTTAATACCTACAGTCAGGGAAAAAAACAAACCTCCTGAAACTGATGCTAACAAATTTCACAAACAAGGCACTAAGAAAATGTGAGCTGTCTAGGAGAAGGGAGCCACGCAGCCAATAAATCGCCTTCCTTAAGCCAACTAGTTATTGTCTATAACATTCATAAAACTCTTCACACAGAAGACCCTCCCCGATGAAACAAACCATCAATCTCCACTGCATTACTATTCATTTTCCATGTGTGCTGAGAGCAAATGTCATTCAAGGTATTACAGTTCTCTCAAACTATATTAAAATACATAGTCTGATGTTATATCTTTTCGAGTCACTCTGTTCATAAATTGTCGCTGCTGATTGGAACATAAAACATATTTTATAACATCATAAAGCCCCAGAAGATACAAAATCACTCATGTTTGTCTTTATGGCACAATGTGTAGGACTTCAAGACGCTAAAGCATTGTGTATTTCATAACAGAAATGGCCAGGCCCCATGGAGAGGAAGCATCAGACATTTCCATAAAACACTATTACCGTATTCCTTGATGACTGAAACACCTCTGTGCACACAACCTGAGCCCTTAACTCACGGACTGTAAACGGATGAGTTTTCCCAGTAAATCAGCTTTGTATAAGAGCAGAGTTATCCCACCCAGCACTTGGCTTTGAAAGTTATCTCCAGGTGTCAGTGTAATGATGACTTTTTTTTCACTCTTCTAATTTTTTCTTTTCTTCCTGATATGGCTAAGAAAACTTCCTTTCACTGGATAAGTCCCCTGAGAAGTCAGTAAGATGTTTCAACATATTAGGAAATTAGATCAGCTTCTCAGTGATGTTCCATATTTCCATCAGACCTACTATTTCTGGATCCTCTTGGGGAGCCATGGTTATCACCTTCCAATGCATTGAGATGCTTCTGTGTGGAAGGAGGTTTCTGCCACCACCTCCTGCAATCCCTGATCCTGCTCTGCCCTTATGTACCCCCAAGCTTCAATGCAGAAGAGTTTCTATAGACCCTTTACTGCACTAGGGCAGTGCCAGGATGCTCCAGCATTGAGCCCTTCACTGTCAGGGTCACAAATCAGTGCCCAAACACCTCAGGGTGTGGCCAAAGGCTGGATTTGGAGCCTTCAGTGCCATGACCACCACAGTGAAAACAGCACAAGAGGCTCCCTAAACTGCCTCTGGTATCAACCAGCAGATGTCTTCATCATTCCCAGGAGCAGGAGGGTAACACAGCATGGCAGTTTGCCCCGGGGTGGAACAGCTCCTGCACCATCCCCTCACCCCAGCTGGGTCTTAGCAGAAACAGCAGCAGTGACGTGGGGTCTTCCACGCTGCAAATTTAGGAGATTCCAAAAAAAAAAAAATCACTGTAAAGGTTCACGGCAGCACCAAACAAACACCCACAGCTCACTCAGGAGAGCCAGGTCAGACAGCACAAGAGTTACAAGTGCTCTCCCCATTTCATTGCTGGCGCTTTGAGTTCTGAGCTGCCTGTCCTGCATGTCTGCTGGTTTTCTTCCACACAGGCACTGGGCTTTCTGTTAAGCAAAGGGCTGCTCAGCTCCCAGGAATCGCTGACATAATTTAATTGGCCTAAAACCTGCGTTTTTCCTGAAGTCCTTTAATATTTCAAATAATTAAACGTCACCTGCATTTTCCTCCACGCTCCCTGTCAGTAGAGCAGGCTGCCTGTGCTGGCTCATGGTCACCAGCACCCATGCAGTGCCACATTCCTGATGATGGCCCTTGGAATTCACGTGGGCAATGCGTGTGCTTTACACGGAGCTTCTACTCCTGATCAGCGTTAATTGTGGGACACTTCAGCTGATACACTACTGAAAGCAGTTCCTGCTATATTTAGCCCCATAATTTTATATTTTGCTGTTCCCCAGTCTACAGACAGAGAAGGAGGAGGGGAAAACACAGGGAAAACTGGAAATCTATAAAGTTGCTATCTCGTTTAACCACCTGAGGGACCTGAAGTTTAGTCCAGCAGCTTATGAAACCAGAGAAGACACTGCAGGGAGATGGGTGCTGAATCTCAGGTGCCTTTTAACCCCAAAGCACCTGAAAGGTGGCATTTTGGGTAAAAAGAAAAGAAAGATCAATGAAAATAGGGACAGAGACTCCCAAAATAGATGAATTTGTCTATAGGAGTGACAAACCCTTGAAGTCTCCAGAGAATAAAACTCTTAATATGAGATTAGGGACAGACCTCACCCTGTCCTCAGGAAAAAGCCCAAGAGGTGGTACTGGCCCAAGTACTGTGAAATGTCTGAAACCCTGGGCTGGCAGGGACAGCCACAGCCTGCCCCGACTCCAGCTTCCCAGAATGTCTGTGTGAGAGTCCTGGCAGCCCCAGTGATCCAGCAGCTGGGCAGGACACCCTCGTTCCATGTGCCACATAGCTAAGGCTTTGGTATTCCTGTGGTTTCCTCTCTGCAGAAAACCATCCAGTATTTCCACCCGTTTAAAGGTCTATAAGAGGTCTCATCAAAGCCAGGTATAGTTTATATTGCAGATGGCTGCTGACATGATATAATCCACACTAACAGGCAGGCTGTTAAAGGTCAGAGTCTCACTTCACTTCTGTTATTAGCTTTGATGTTGGGAAGATGCTGAATTCCCTCCGTGTCTTTTTCTTTTAGAGAGAGAAAAGACACTGTTTACTGTCAGGCTCTTCATCAACATAATTGGTGGCTTCTCTGGAATCGCCCCTTTGCTCTAAAAAGCGCTGTAAATCAGCTGTAGGAAGCCTGGTCTTTGAAAAATCCTCCGGCGGAAGAGGAACATGAACAACGGTTTGCAGGATCGGCTCCATGTCTGTGCCAGATGTGTGCAGCAGGCAGGCAAGGCTGGAGCCTTCCCCGTCCTGCATCCCTGTGCTGACAAAGCTGGAGCTCACGGCTTTGAGACGCAAACCTGCCAGAGCCCCGGGAAATTTGGGGAGCTCCCCAGGAGTTGCCGCAGACTCTGAATGGGACCTTCAGCTTCATCCACAGCGAAGATGCTGCTCCCAGGATCTGCACGCCAGGCTGTAGCGTGGCTGCCTCCAGCCCCGAGCAGGCAGCACCATAAAATTCCTGAGAACACCCCAGCCTGGCCACCCGGGCAGTACCTGCAGCTCTAATGTACACCGGTGGCCTCGGTCCTAGGTTGTCACGCCAGTCTCGGAGACTCCTTCCTCCAACACTGGTAAATATTGCTGGGAGCAGGCTGAGCAAAGTGAGGTGCGATGAGTATTTCAGGGTTTGAAGTGCCGGGGCTGCTGGGCCTGGAGCCCAGGCAGGGCTAAATCCTCCCCAGAGCCCCCTCCCACCCCTTGGATCCCACTCGGCAGAACGGAGGCAGCAGAGTGGGAATCACCAGCCCTTCCTGCTAACCCCAGCCCCTTCTGCTATTCCCGCCCCTCTTTCTAAGCAGGACCCAAGTGAGACTTTTTGTTGATGAATCCCTTTTTCCAAAATGATATTGACATTAGCCCAGCTTCCAGCTCGCTGGGTTGGTGGGAAAACTTCTCATCTAATCTCAAGCAAGGGATGCTGTGCCCAGCACCAAATCCTAGGAAGGTCCCTGGTGACCTTGATCAAATCCCTTCCGTGCGCGGACCCCAGCCAGTTCCAAAGCCATTCCTGCCCCGGACAGGGCAGGACGAGGCATCAGCGCGCTGGTGCCACGCTCGGCTCTTTGATCTCAGCAGTATTGAGGCTTTGCCTGAAGATGGCACTGCAGAATGGCTGGGGCGAGCGTGCGGCACCCGGCGGGATCAGCGCAGCCCCGCGCGGCCAACAACCGCGGCTCCCATTCCCCATCAAACACGAATCCATCTGCCCTCCCTGCCGGGTCGGGCTCTGCTCGGGGGGGAAGGACTGCAGAGGTCACTGTGTGCCCGACAGGCACAGCCCCCAAATCCCGGGCTCTCCCCGTTTCCCGTAAATCTCGAGCTTCCCAGAGCAAAATGAGCCTCTCGCTGTTTGTATTCTGGAGTTCCGTCCGTCCCGCTCCGGACCTGGCGAAACTGCGGCAACAGTTTTAGTTTCTCCGCATAAACGGCACCGCCGAAGTGCACGGGGCGCAGTTCCAGTGCTGATGTGTTTTAAACCCCCTCCTTTCGGGGCAGCACGGAGTGATTATTCCCCTTCTCCGCTTCCCTATCCCACGCTGGAATCTCCATTCACACGAGCCACAACAGGGAGGAGTTACCGAGCTGCCCATCCTCGCACCGCGAATCGCCTCCTTCCCACGGTACCGCAGCGGCAACTGCGGCTCCCAAAAAATCTAAACCAAAAAAAAACAACAACAACAACAACAAAAAAAGCTCCAAAAATCCCCAAAGCCCCACGGTTGCCCAGGCAAACCTGTTTCCAAAGTGTTTTCCTGATGGTTTGCAGCAGACTCCATGAGCAGCCAAAGGGGAATTCCTGGGCCAAGGGCCAGGCTGCAGAAGGGAGGGGATGGGGAAAAGTGAGAGATGAATTGATCTGTGCCCAGGAGGGGCTCGGGGGTGGCACCGTGCCCGGGCATGGGGCAGCCACCCCACCCAGGCAGTGCCCCTCGGGTGGTGGGAGCGAGAGCAGCTCCGCGTTATCGCTCACCATGGCACGGGTACCGTGTCACAGCCTGAGCCTCTGTGTCCACAGGCGGTGGGTGGGGGTTATGGCCAGGGAAAGACAAGGCCTGCTGAAGTCAAAACCGGGAAGCAGATCTGCTGGAGGTGGCCAGGAGGAGGATGTTTGCTCCAGGAGGTCACCCCCAGTCCTCCTAAGTCAGGACGTTGACTGTGGGCAGGACAAGCGGGCAGGAAAACAACCTACCAGGCTCAGCTTGCCATCAGTTCACTGGAGAGCATGAAGAATTGATCTGAATTGTCACATAAGTCGTATGCCTGTGCCTGAACACGAACCTGAGAAACCGTCGCACACAAAACTCTGGTCATTCTCAGTTGCCAGCACTTTCCTGACCACTAGGAAGGGCCCAGGAGAATTTAGGTCCCAGTCCAGGACTGGCTGTGGCCTGTTGGCCATCAGCAGCTGTTGCCCCCATGCTGCAGGATGAGCATAGGCTCACAGAATCATAGAATATGCTGAGTTGGAAGTGACCCATCAGGATCATCAAGTCCAACCCCTGGACCTGAGCAGGAAACCCCAAGAATCATACCATGTGCCTGAGAGCATGGCGCTCATGTCTGGGGAGAGGGTGCATTGCTGTTCCTCCCCTCTGCAGCCTGTGCAGAAACATCCCTGGAGTTTAAACAGATATTTCTGATGCATTATGTGAAAAAAGACATTTTTACGACAAGAGTAATGGACCATGACGGGGTGTAATGTTGTTTCAAGCCTGTACACATGGTCTTTCCAGTGAAAAGAGCACGTGAGGTATACCAGAGAACTTCCCAAAGAGGATAAGATATGAAAGGAGAGGATAAACTGTGGTGCCAAGCATACATATGGCAGCACAGCGCTTGTGCTGGAAGCAGAGAGGAGCCACAAAGTTCAAAGCTCCAAGCAGAGCTATTCCAGAGTTCAAGGTCCCTCCAACTTGACGGGATGACTTTGCCTGATATAGCTGCAAACTGTGACATGGCACTGCATGTGCTCAGCAGTGCCGGTGATCCCTTTCCAGTCTGACCCACGACCGAGTTATAAAGTTTATAACTGAGCCGCTCCAGCACTTTAGTTCATCACTATTTCTAAGCCGTTCCTACATGAGATGTGGACAAAGTTAGAGGTGTTGCTTTTGTGCTGTATGGGTCTGAATTCCTTGCTTTCCCTAAATCATGTCATCTTCCTGAGCATCCTTCACCAGTTTCCTAACATTTCCCATCCATCTTGGCCGTTGGAAACCCTTTGGATCTCCCTTTTGTTTACAATGAGTAATGGGCAGGAGTTAACAGAGGTTCCAGAGGAAAAGGTCAGTGTAGTTCAAGCAGCATTAGGAAGAAACTCTCGGGCCCGCTTTGATCTGCGGGGGATTTAAGCGGTCAATAAGGCAGCGTGGGGAGCAGCAGCGTCGCCCAGATGCCCTCTCGGTGGAGCTGCCCCAAAAGGCCCAGTCCCAGGGCCGGTCCCAGCCCCGCCAGACTGCAATTCCTCCCAGTCCCTGGGGGTTTATGGCCGGGGAGGGTGTGAGTCACTGCCCCGTGTCTGGCGGTGCCATGCACGGCCTCCCGGGCGGCCGCCGCAGCCTCCTCGCGTGTTTGCGATTGCTGAGGCAGACTGTTTGCCTCGGCCACGTCCAAGGCAATCCAGCAGAAGTTTACAAAGGGCTCGAGCTCAGTCGCCAGCTTGTGAAAACAGCGGTGCGGGCTCCGCGGTTCAAAGTCTGAAGTGTGCCCCGCCGATGTACACGCGCCTTTGTTTTACAGCCGCGCCGTAGTTGTTTCACGCGGGTCGCCCTTCCAAGAAAATGGGGTGAAAGCCCTTGAGTTGAAGGGAGTGGGTGGGACTTTTGCTTTTTAACCTTCAAATGCATCGGGCTTGTGGATCCTGCCCAAGTGCAGCTGATTGCAGCGACCGAGGCAGGACGAACTGCTGGAGCAGGGCTGGACGCAGGGCAGCTCCACGGCCCAGGATATGCACGCTGGGACTGGGGCTCAGTGTCTGCTGGCAGCGGAAACACTGGGTCAGATAACTGGTGGCTCAACTGGAACAAGATTTTAAGAGGTATTTTCATCTCCCCAAGAAGGAAAGATCCCAGCGCACAGTCCCAAGAAGGGACTTTTCTTTAACGTCATACCAGTAGAAACGCTGGTGTTAATGTCACCTGAATTAACAAACACCCTGTATGGATGTCATTCCATATTTATGATGGCATTTTTTGGGCTTATCCTATTCCAAACTCAAAGTAAAATCAGCTAAACTTGAAAAAAGTGTTAACATCATCATAGAGCCGTTTCTGTACAACTTTGGCAGAAAAATTGCATGATCTCACCCAGTATTAGGAGTTGTGTTCACTGTCGACCAATGACCTGCCCCATCCATTGAGTCTCTGATGCTTTAAGTATCATTTCACCTCATATACAAGGATTGCAGTGGAAAAACCTCTTATTACTCGATGATTTTCACTCCTCTGCCTTTGTGTCCCTCCCCTCACTCACCTTGCTGCTGCTCCCTGCCCGCTCACAGCCCCTGCCCTCCGACACCAGTCCCTTTGATCTCCTGAATTTCGCCCCTATATCCATCCCTCTTCTCAACCCACCATCTCAGATGAACACCCTTTCCTTGCTCAGCCTCCTTCCCTTCTCTCTCTCCCTGCTCAGCTGGTACCTCTATCAACAGGATGCATTTGGAAGGCGGCTCTTACTAAATAAGCTGCATAAATGGAGTGGCTCAGTATCGTACATGCCTCCTGCTGGTTCCCCAGCAGGTTTCCAGATTAGGGAGGAGGGAAAAAAAAAAAAGAAAAGAAATCAAAAGAAACCAGATGCTCAGGGGATTGATTATTCCTGCATGATCCTGTGGATAAATAAAGTGTTTGGAAAGTTCTGAAAACACATTTTGATGCTGGGATCTAACTTATAAAAAGCAGAGGGTAGGAACAGATATGGATTCAGGCTTCCCAGATGCCAGGAAATGATGTTAGGTTGGGTTTTCTTGGGGTCATAGCAGTGGAGAGGGCCTGATGGGTGCCCACCATCTGTGGGCTGTGAGATCTCCATAGGTGCCTCCAGGTGAATCGGTTTTTGGGATGGTTCAAGGGCAGGAACAGGCAACAGCTCTGGCATTTTCCATAGGGTCCCATACGAAGCACAGCTGCTGCCTTCCCGGTGCCTGGCAGAAACAGCCTCTCTACATCCTCTCTTAATCCCCTCACACCGCCTTGATCTGGTTTAAATAAGTAGGTGGGTTTCTCCCAAGCCCCAGACAGGGACGCACATGGTCCTGGGTGCGGGGGAAGCTTTGGAAATAGGGTCATGAAAGGATATGGCTTGGAGAAACCACTCATCGGGCAGGATCCAGGGATGAGCTGGTGCTCACATGGGCTGGCTCAGCAGGAGTGGAGCAGCAACACTGCTGGCAGCTGCCTGGCACGGCTTCTCCTCCCTCCGGAGGTGGCCCAAGGCTGGAGAAGAGTGAGGGTGTCCCAGGGCAGGAAGATCCCAGGGTGACTCCACCGTGAAGGGCCATGCCCTGAGCAGGGAGTAGGGACAGCAGAGTGCACGTCTGCTCTGCCCGGCCGCTCCCCATCATCCCACTGATGCCCAAAGTCCTGGGAAAAAAGGCTCACAACAATATTGGTGGAGATAGACAGACAAAGTACCTTTATTTTTGGAAGCACACCCAGTACTTTGTCTGTCTCCACTAATATTGTTCTGAGCCTTTTTTCCAGGATTTCAGGCATCACCACCACCAAGGGCTGCGGGTCCCTGAGCCTGGCCCAGCTGGGGGTGGCTGTGAACACAATCCCAGGAGAGGCAGGACAGTCCCCCTGCCCAGCCACAGTCCCCCTGCCCAGCCACAGTCCCCCTGCCCAGCCACAGTCCCCCTGCCCAGCCACAGCCACCGCGCCCAGCCTGCCCCAGCACAGCAGTGTGCACAGGAGGATCAGAGAGCCAAGGACACAGGGTTGCTGGAGGAGGTAAGCTCTGGAAAAGGTCATTACCCAGAGAGGTCGGTATTTATCTGGACATATGAGAAAACTATCGGGAAATGCTGTAAAGTGACAAAATAAATATTTCAAGTGGTGTTTCTATTACCTGCAAATTCCCTTTACAGATTCTCCTTGGTTTTGCTCTTGGAGTCAAAGTCGTTGTTGCCTTTGGTGACATGTTCGTTCTTATCTCAATTCTAAATGTTGAACTCCTTGAGTCAACTGATTCTAATAATTTAGAGTGTTGTTTCAGTGATTCATCAGAGCAATACAAGCCAAAATGAGGGGCTATTTGTAAAAGTTTGTTTGAAACACTTAAAAGAAAAAACCCATTTCTGAAAACATGAATGAGGATTGTTGGTTTTTTTTTTTTTTTTGAAAAAAAAAGACGTGTATGTAATTTTCAGGCGCTGAAATGAAAGAATGCAATTTTTCTGGAAGAGTCTGACAATCAAAAGCTCTGAAATGAATAACCTTCTGACCCCCAAACAGTATTATTCCAGCAAATCTTTCTATGCTATTAATAAGTGTTAGTGTTTCTATTATATACACCATTGTGGAAATGCATTTCTGCCATCAACAGTTTCATTTATATGAACCTTTTTGTTGTGCTGTCATTGTTGATACACTCAAGTTATTTATGATTACTTGTTTATTTAAAATTACTTTGCTGTGTTGCCGTTACATTTCTCAACTGCACTAAAAATACATATTTAAGTAGTCTGTGTCTCTAAGAGGAATGATATTAATGATAAAACCCTGTATTCACTCATGTCTCTCCTAGTGACTTCTCCTGCAGGTTTTATATCTTTGTACTCTTCCTCACTCTCTTTTGCAAAGGTTTTTTTCTCTGTTGTATTATGCAGGGTATAAATACCGCAAAGAAGATACTGATATTATTTGTTTACATGATAGCTAACACATTAACAGCTCAGGTCCAGAGGTTCTCCCGTAGTACAGCTAAGAGAAATGCAGAATAATTTTAGGGCAAAATTCCCATATGACTTTATAACAGAGATATTTCTGCTGTGCGATATTTGCTTTTAATGAAAACAATTCCAGCTCTGATGATAAAACCATGGATCTTGCAACAAGTGTTGTTTCTGGGTTCGATTTTACACTACTCCTGGAGTTTTGTGATTGTGCAACTATCTCAGCTTTTATTTGTTATCATTTTTTATACCTTGTGGCTGCCAAGAAGAGCTTGAAGTGGCCAACTCTGATATTTCAGGCATTCAAAGGTATTGAGAAGTGGGAAGTACCAAGGCAGGGCTTATGTGGCTGAGACGTGGCCTCCATGATCCCAGGGAGATGTTGGGCTTCTCCTACAGCACTGGGGGCTTCTGCCTCCAGACTGGGGAGGAACTGGCTGTACAACCCAATCTTGTGCCCTGCAGGTTGGCTCTTGCCCAGCCTGACCCTCTGAGTGTAATGAGATGCCCACTTGGATCCAAAAGTAGTGGGTTCTGCCAGGATGTTGTGAAACAGATTTATTTTGCTTAAAATACCCCTCAAAGAGAGGTGAGTGCCCGGGAAGGTTGCAAGATGCCAGTAACACATGCACATGGATGTGGGAAATGCACATGGACGGGGAAGGTGCACATATCAGGAGTGGGTACCTGTGGCTTCATCCCCACATGTTGCGCAGCAAACGCACTGAAAGCCCCTCAGAGGCATCCCCAGAGCCTGGGACACCCCCCACCATGCTCCTGTCCCACCGTCCCCTCCAGTGCCAGCACAGAGACCTGCCGTCCCCACCAGCTTTGCAGCATGACCTGTCAAGAGTAGGGTCAGCTGCAGGTCAGCCCCAAAGAGAGAAAACAGCAATTGCCTTCCCCTTATCAGTGCTTTCAATGGGAGAGACACCCATGGGGTGGGCACAGGGTAGGGGACATGGGGACAACCCGAGGGTCACCCCTGGGTTACCACCTAATAGCTGCTCTGATGGGGGAACAAGGCAGATTAATCCAGTTTGGTGCCCTCCTCCTGCATCGTGAAATGCACTGTGAAATGGCAAATACCTGCCTGACTCCAAAAAGGTGCTTTTCCAGATAGAATTATGCTCATTTTCATGCCTGACCCAGGGGAGAGCAAAGTTTTCCTGAAGCACAGGATAACCCTAAACGAGTCTCTGAACCCTGCCCGTACTTATTCTCATGCACCTTGCAACCTGTGGCTATTTGCATATTCAAGGCTTAAAAGAACGATGCACTTAATCACATGCTTAATACCAAGGCCACCAGTAGTTTTCCCTGTCACCGATGAAATGAATGAAATGAAAGGAGCACCAAGCCCATCACAGCGTGATGGGCTGGAACCTGGGCAGAGCCCTTCCTTCCCCAGCCCTGCTTAGAGATATTTGGGGACAACTGGGCACAATTTCAGGCAAAATAACCCCATCTCTAAGAAGGAAACTTTAGCACAGCCTGGCATTTATAGAAAACGCAGTATCGTGCAGATCCAGGGTGAAGCAGCTGTTTTGGGGGATTTCTCATTTTTCCTGGTTTCTAGCATAATTTTCCCATTGGAGACGGGCTCCTGATGTTCTCCAAGCTGGGCACTGAGCTGTCCCCACTGCACTGGCCGCTGCAGGAGGCTGTTGCATTTCTGCACCTCCCCAGTGCCCATGGCCCTCGTGCAGTGAGGACTGCGGTGCTGGGGCTCTGGCTCTCTCTATTTTCCTTTAGCCCAGCTGATCCAATCTGGGAACGAAAACAGAGGGAAACAGATGGTCCATTGTACACGCTGCTCCTGCCTGCACTGCCTCCCAAGAACCCGGTGCTGGGGCCAGCTCTTACCTCTTATTTTCCATGTTTCATGTTAAATGCATGTGCTAAGAGGAATTTGGGCAGGACAGCTCGGGTTCCGAAGGGGCGCATCTCAGTCGCTGCCTGCACTGGGATGGTTTTCCTGCTAATGCTGAAGAAATCGGGTGGAGATCTCTGGGGCAAAAATATGTGTCCAGGAGCCTGGTGTGCCTGCAGGTGACCTTTTTGTCATCCCTATTAATCACTGCGTGACATCTCAGGTCTTCCAACAGCTGGAAAACTCTAAAGTATGGTGTGTTGTTTGATATTGATGGGTTATGTCTATCACTAAAAAAAAGGATAATTTTTACACCTGCAAATAAAGGCACTTCATGAAGCTGTTTCCAAGCTGTGTTACCACCTTCCCTTTGCAACTTTTATGGTCCTATATAATAATTTACTGACATGACATCAGCTTCAGGTTCCTCCACTTAAACCAACTCCCGGGAAGTTTCTGTTTCACTTCTGCGCAGTGAGCGGTGGCCACATCCAGCCCAGCAAACAGCAGGCACAGGCAGCTGGTAGCTCCTAACCCTGCTCCCATTTTCCAGGCTTTCTGCCTACCTCAGGAGACAAGAAAAAGCAGAAGGCTGACCCCTGGCATGATGAATTCCTGCTGAGCTTTTTCCCATTAACTTCAGTAAGGGCTTAATCCAGTGGTTTTCAGAAGCTGGGTGGCTGGTGGGGATTTTTGATGGAGGCAGGGGAGAGAAGACAGGGTGTTAACATGTATTTCTGATTAATTATAGTGTTCTCAAGAGTAAGTGAATAATAGTACTGGTCAGAGCCAGGCATCACACGGGTCTCAGCCCTGCAGAGTAAATGGTGTCTGAATTGTGAGTAATGTTGACCTGGCAGAGGCCAGATAAGATATGGATTTTTCACGTCCAGGACTGGACAGAATTCCACATATTGATAACTAAATGCACCAAAATATAGCCAGTGCTTAGCACGCAACTCTTCCTGGCTCTCAGAAATCATATTCAGCTGGGTTAGACAGCAGAAGTGCCAAGCAGGGCAGGTAATTCATATGCAAACAATTAGCCAGGAGATTAAATGGCTTCAATAAATTCCAGCTTTGCTCCCTATCTGGAACAAAGAGCATCTTCTCCCGTTAATCTGGGTGAGAGATGGAGGCCAAATCCTGCAGCCTCCAGGAGGGATTTCTGCAGGGACACTGAGAGTTTCCAGCCAGAATTGTGCTCCAGTGCCACCAGATAAAATAACACCTGAGCAAGTGCTGGGGCTCAGCCGACCTGAGAGCAGAGTTATGGAGAGGGCAGCTTTGGCCCTGCACCCGCAGTGTGTTTGGTGCCTGAACACTTTCCACCCATGCTAAGCCAGCACTTTTTATTAATAACTCCTAAATTAACTCACAGTTCTCAAAGCCATCTTACCCGTACTATGTTAGAGCTGCCCAGAACAACAAAAAAGTTGACAATTATGTTTCAAAGCATAAGAATCTGTCTAAAATCAGCTGTTCTTGTTTCTTGTCATCTTGTAAACACGGAGATACACCATTTCTCTGAAAACAGGCAGGAGGAATGCAACCAAATGAGTGGTTTGCCTTTCATGGGTTTATTTTGATACATATTTCATATCTATATATCAAATCTATATATGTGTTATTCTATTATTGACCTGTTCAGATGTTTTTCAATGGAAAATGTTCAAAATTTCCAGTTTATGAGCTGTTTTTGGAGGGGAGGTGACTTTTTGACACTGATTTGGAATGAAAAATGGTTTGAATAATCCAAGTTTCCTACAGAATATAAACTCCACCTTGCAGCCAGGACTGGGAATGATAATTTTCCTCCTACTCCAGGTTTTCTCACTTATTCAAGGAAAACTGATAAATGTCACGATACACACTTGAGTTTCTTGGACCTTTGCCAGGCTAAGTGATGAAGAAATTGGTTCATCCCTTCTGATGGCACTGCTGGAGATGCTGAGAAATGAGCTGTGTTTAACTACATCCTTACATCAAGAATCTGCCAGAATTGGGGCTGAATGCAAACAAGCCCTTCCCCAGGAACAACTCGTAGCACCCACAACGCAGTGGGAACCAGGCACTGTCTCCAGCAATTCTCCCCGTCAATGTCCCTCCTATCTGCAGAAAGACGCACTCAGAGTTGGGCAGAGTTAAACCAACCTTAAATATTTTAGCAGAGCGCGTTCAATTGCCTTCTTACAAGATGCCAGAATGAGACATCGTGTATAAAAAGGTGACACAAATACAAACCCCAACAGGAACTTGGGGCCACCCCACATAATCAGCCCCGCTCTGAGCTGAGCTTTGCAGATCTCTCCGTGCAGCTCTGGCACCGTAATGTCCATGTGCCTCAAACCTGAGCTTTGCTGCTGCCTCAGCAGCTTTTGCTGGTCGGCATTGGATGAATGGGGCAGGTCAGTGCTCTCAGTTTCTTCTCAGACTTTGCACAGTCAGGAAAACTGTTTCTTTTTAGTATTAAATATTATCTCTTGCAAAAAAATGACTTAGATTTGAAAACCATGTGGGCTTTCCCGTGCAGCAGCAGCACAGAGAGCCACATCAAATGCTGCTTTTATGAATCACGAAATAGATGCCGCTCTAATGCTTAGGAGTATTTGTAAACTGGGAATTATAACTAAACCCAGCATTTGACCTCCTCGCATTCCCCACTGGACGCATCCTGGCATGCCTCATTGAAGATGCCCGTGCTCTGTGCTTTGCCTTGTCACTGGGAGATATGGCATACAGATGGAATGATCATATTGGCCTCCAAAGGAAAATATTTAACCCAGAGATGTCAATGGAATATAGAAATGATGGTTAAAATCCCAGAAGCCTGCCTTGTTTTTGTCTTTTTCCTTTCATCTAGCACTTTGGGTCATGCCATCACTTATACGCTTCAGCCCAAACAGGCAATTGCTGAGTTAAGAACCTGGAGTTCAAAGTGAACCATAAACCTTAGTCTATAAGATAAATCATACAAATTACTTTACAGAAATAAATAGAACATTTGGGAGAGAGGTTATCTTCTTGCCTTCAGTTTACATCTCTAATGACTGTAAGTTCACAAATGCATTCTGTCAAAAATATAAACATTGCTTTTATTATACCAAAGGCAGATATTTATTACCAACTTTTACAGTATGGCCAGCCAGCTTAGAGGAAAACCCTGGAATGTGGGCAAGAATGTAGAAACTTTGTCATGATAATTATTAAATTTGTGGGCACCTTGTTAAGCACGAGGAACGTTACTAAGAAAAAGCTCACCACTGCAGAAATAAGGTTTTTAAATGAGTGGATGGGGCTGAGCTTTGCTAAACTTCTCTTGTGTGAGTGGTGCTGACATGCAAAAATAGGTGTTTCCACACAAACACACCGAGGTGGGATTTTTCTAAAACTTTGAACTCATCTTTCCTGCAGCTCTCAATGATTTTATTATTGTAACCTTGTGCAGGGCTGTGTTTCAGGGCACAGTCCTTAGTCTCTTGCCCTCCCTGCCAGAGGAGTTTAATTTGGATTAGGCTGTCACTCAGTCATTTTTCCTATAGCACAGTATAATAAGGAAAAAAAAATATTAGATTACCAAACAGGTTTTCACTGAAACTGGATATTGAAGAGATCCGGGAAACATGGAGCCAACACCAAAGGGTGCTTGATCCCAGGATCCAACCATGGAAACTGGTCCCTGTTTGTTCCTTGAAGAGCTGCCTCATCCTGCTCTGCCCAGTCAACACTACAGTCCCCAACAAAATAAAATATTTTTTTATTGCTCTTTGAAAAAGTCCTCCAGCAGAGCAGGGGAACAGCTTGTGTAGGATGCAGCTTGGGTACCTGCCCTGAGACCCTTATCATGCAGGAGATGAGGACAAATAACATTCTCCTTGTACAAATCCAGGAGCATTGAGATGCTGTGATGCTGTCTGAGGGTCTGGCCTCTCCCCCTTGCTCTGCCTTTAGGATAAGACTGGCTGGGGAGGGGTTGGGATGTCTGGGACAAGAGGTCCTGCTTGTGCCTTGGGAAGTTGTGACATCAAGTGTTTTCACTGCTTGATGGACTCAGGGTGTTTCTGGGGAAAGAGAGACCGGGTCCAAAAGGATAAGAAAAACACCTCCCTGAACCCCAGAGGCAGCTACGCAGAGCACAGAGAGCGTTTGGGCTCTGGTCCATATCATCTCACTTACCCCTCCAAAACGAGTCCCTCTGAGCCCAAGCTAAGGTTAATTAGCAAAGCAAATGTGGGCACGGATCCATTCCCGCCGTTTTACACAAGCCCACGGGTATTTCCCATCTCAGCCAAATCAGCACCTCTCTGGGACCCTCTTCCCTCCGAGAAAAAGCGCCTGCTTTGGAGCAAGGGAAGAGGCAAGGCTGACACCCAAACCATTCCGCCTATCGCTGGGCTACATGTGTTCTGCGACGGCAACAGTCATGAATAAGGTATGAGAAATTGGACATGATATTGCATTTCCTGCTCCTGCATCTGTCGGATAAGCTGATCGGAGCCCGCTGCTCCAGCCAGAGATTGTTTCGTTCCTACATCATGGTAGTCACGGTGCCTCTGGTCCGTTGGGCCACGTTATGTCTGGGAAGGGAAGGGGAAAAAAGGGGGAAAAAAGGAGCATGTTGAAGACAAAAGCGTTTAAGCCCGGACACGTCTGTGAGCACGTGTGTGACACATTCATGGGCCGGTTTGTCAGAAGCGGGGATGTAAAATCCGTGCCCCCAGTCGTGCTCAACAAATCAAAGGGTGGAATGGAAGAAAGAAGGAAGGAATTGCTCTGCTCTGGCTGTGCCTGCACATCTTGCCCAAATGTTGCTGGCGTGCCTCTTCCCCTCCAAGCCGTGGAGCTGCTGGGAAGTCTGTGGTGCAGACCAGCTCCCACCAAGGTTTTCATCTGTCCAGGGCCCCCCAGCTCCTCACTGTGGGAACCTGGGATCAGCACTGAGGGAGAGGGGATAGGCAGCAATTGTCCTCAGTGCTGATGAGACCAACTCCGTCAATGACCAGGAGAACTCCCCTTCCCCTGGGAAGGCATCTGGCCAGGAAGGAGATGGCAGTGGAGGGGTGAGGAAGGACCATCAGGGCTTGGATATGGGTGAGTTCTGGGTATGTGAGGGGACAGCAGGAGGGAGCAGGGTTCCATCTCCACAAGCAGTAGCAGCCCCAGTGTCCCCTGTGTCCCCGGTGCCACCACACACAGAGCTCCTCCCGGCTCCTTTGGGCCATGCCAGGGTGTGCCAGCTCCTCTCTGCCTCCCCTTGCACCTTTGTGCTTTGCTGCGATACAAATGAGGATCCCACCTCTGGTGTATAAACCCAGGGGACTGTTTGAAAACCTTTTCCGACACAGGGACGACTCCACTCCCTCACAGCGAAGCACCAGAGGGTGTTTTGATAAACTGATTGTATCCACAGCTCAAGTGGATGGGGGTTTCTGGAGAAAGTCCAGGGATTTTCTGCTCCATTTGACATCTCCCACACAGACTCCTCCCTTTCGTTCCAAGCAGAAGTGTTACTTTCCTTCTCTTTCCTTATGTTGTTTTTTTGTTGTTGGTTGTTTTTTTTTTTCTTTTTGAGGGACTCAAGATACAGGATAGGAAGGAACACAAAGGAACAAACAAACAAAAAGCCAAGAGAAATTACTTTTGCATTGAATCATGCAGAAAAAGGCCTGCTCCTTTCAAACAGAACTGAACATTCAAGAAAACCTGAGAAAAAAAAATGGAATTTAATGGGAGAAGAGCATGGAACAAAATGGATTTTGCTTCATTGGAGACGTTTTGCAGGAATGCCTGTGACTTCTGCAGCCCCTGCTCCTGTGCCACCTGCCCTGAGAGCAGGGACCAGGGGCACAAGCAGGGTCCAGTCACCATCTTCATCCCTGAGATTGCCCTTTGGGGAGAGCTAACCATGCTCTCATGGTAAACAGTGCATTTACCTTGGATTAAGAGAGGGGTCAATTAATAATTCTACTTAAATGGTGTCTCTGGACTCTTCATTACTTGACTGCTCAGTTGGAAGCACCAATATATATTTCACATTTTAGCAAAGAACTGAGAGCAGGAGTATTTTAACTGTATCCCTGATGTGGTATCCAGGGTTCAGCAGTCCCTGTTCCTTGGAAGACCCAAGACATCCAGCTGCTTTCCCCACAGCCCTCTCTCTTGCCCTGGAGCCATCCTCTCAAGGGCTTGTCATTCATTATGAACTTTCCAAAATTAATTATATCTTCCCTTAAAACCAGTGCATCTTAATATGAGCTCTGTCATAAGCATAGATGAATGAGGTATCTGGATGAACACAGTGAAAACTTCTCTTTGTTGGAGCCATTTATAACACACAAGTATTCAGGATTAGACCAGTTGCAATAAACAGCCCAAGACAACAGTGTTTGACCATGAAAATGAACGATGGTAAAGGTTTTAACACAATGGTTTATACAAGAAGTAGTACAAAAAATACCTCACCAGCATCTTACCTGAATGGTAAATGAAAATGGAGCCTCAAACAACAATAACAATGTAAAACAATTTGGGAAGCCTTTTCTAAGCAGCACCCTGGTTAGAGTCCAAAGAAAATACATGCAAAAAATATTCAAAATCCCATGCATTACATTGACTTTGGCCAGCTCCCAGCTCTTGGGCATAAAGCTTTCTCCCAAAGTTTTGCAAGTAAAAGAAGTTCTTTGAATGAGGACCTGATCCAGCCAGCTGCTGAGCGTCCTCTGTTCTTACTGAGGTCATTGACATCCATGGTTTGTAGGACAGACCTAACACACAGGTCAAAAAAAATCCGAAAATGAAATCCATCACACAAAACACATGAGAAAAAAAAAAAAAAAAAAGAAACTTTCGGGATCCACCCCTTAGTTGTGTAATGCTTTTTTGTTTTGTTTTATTTTTTTTATTAAAAAAAATCTGAGATTTGAATAGTGAAATCATCTGTTGGAAACTGTTCCTGCATCTGAGAATGTGGTCATGAGGGCTGTGGAAATGGATGACTGATCCCAAGGCTGGGGCCAAACCCTCCTTGCTCCACTCGTGGGAGCAGCCTGATGCTTGGAAGCTGCTTCTGGAAATGCTCCTCCTGCACACAAGCAGCCCTTTCGCCTCCGAGCACGGTGCAGGATTGGGCTCTGAGCCCTTAATCCCCACGGTAAGAAGTGGAACACTGCACACAAGATGTAGCAACAACATAGATTTAGTTCAAGGTTAGTCTCGAGAACCCTTATCTGATCACTGACAGTAATTTATCACACAGAACCCATCATTAGTGTCAAGCTGTTTTATTACCCACTAACTTAACACTGTTTTACCAAGAGTCAAGTGTGATGTCACTCATGTTAAAGTAATTTACAGCTAATAGATATGAGGTAGGAGTCAATGTTGGCTTGCTGAGTTCCTTTCATACTCAGTGCTAGCTCCTTTCATTTTGCTCAGTAGGCAAATGAGAGAGCAAGGAGAGGCAGCAATAAAGGGGAAACCAGCCTGTGCCCAGGAACACACAGAGGAGCTTTGAAACTCCCCAGCATCTTTTCACTTCAAGTACAAGAACTCATCCAAATACATCAACACTGTTTCTGAAGAAATGGACAGTAAGATTTAAGAGGCAATAGCAAGCAATCTGGCTTATGGGGTGAGAAATACAGAATGCTTTGGTCATGTGGAAGCTCCAGCACATCAGCAGAGGGAGAATCCCTCTTGGAGTCGCATCTTGTACCTCCAAATCCTACAGAATCTATCTCACTGGGAAAGAGTGAGCTTGAGCTGGGTCAATGTTCCCTTTTCAGCAGTATTGGTTTTAAGGGTGAGAGATCCCTTCACTTGGAACATGAAGAGAAGTTACAGAAACCTCAGTAAGAATTTTTGTTACAAAAAATGGAGATGATTGCACACGAACGTTGTTTTCCCTCCTGCCTTTCCCGTCTCTCCAGCCAATTCTGTTCAGTCTTAAGGTCAACCTCAGTGCAGGCTGTGTTTATAAGACAATACATTTCCCATTTCCAAGCACTTGCCATCTCCTCTAATGAATCCTTCTGCTGACGTCTCCAGGATCCATATTCTTAGCCCGCTAGACACAGAGAGATAATCCTGACTAATGTGTATATATTCAAAGAGCTTTATTGTGGAGAATTGTACAGTTGGGTTAAGAGAAAGGGCATCCTATATCAGTTCACCTCTCCAATTTTATACCCATTAAGAACATTTTAAATCACTATATCTGCACTTATTTCCCCTGGAAGTCCCTAAATGCTGGGCCATTTGCATGGTGACTTCAAATGGTCCTGGAGGTGTGACCCTTCAAGACACTGCAGAGCAGGTCTCTGGGGATTAAATTTTAACAGATCTCAGGTAAATATGTTGCTCTGACAACACACCTGGACTGTAAATCTTTGGAGCATCACTTTTGTCAGCTCTGTCAATAACTGTCCTGGCCTGTAAATTCTGTTTGATCAAACAGCTCTTGGAAGCACAGATTTCAATGGTGACCTCAGCTTCAACCCACAGCACCAATTGTATGCAGATTGGCCAACGGCCCCTGAAAGGAAGACCTCCAACTTTTGGCTGCAGGAAGGGGCCAGCTGACCAGATGTGAGGCTGAAGGTTTGGAAGAGCTGGACCATGGTTATAGTCTACCTAGAGATTGGCCTGGGTACAGTCAGATGGGATATACATGCTCATAATTTTCTTCCCATCCATGGGGAACCGAATAAAAGCTTGCCAGGACTTCTGCTTCTGCATATCTTCGCTCTCTTAAAATCATTCCAGAGGTTTCTTGTAACACATGGCTTTGCTCAGCCTGTTCCTGCAAAATCTCAAGAGTGATCAGGAGAGTGTGAGCATTGCCGTGCGCGCCCCCAGGCACTGCTTTGGTCACAGGACTGGTGGGTTTCCACCGTGTTGGGAGAAAGCAGCTGGGCACGACCAGCTGTGGGCCAGGCCTAGAATTCACATGCAAAGGTCAGGCTCAGGCTTAACTTTGTATTTGCAGACCTGTACAAGTAGCAAAATCCCTCCTCTCCTCCCCAACTCCAGAGCGTTCTCCCATGGAAGCCACCACGTGTCTTGAGCAACTGGGCAGCCCAGAGGAGGAGAAGAAGGACTTTGCTTGCCCCTCTGACCAAACCAGCTGCCTCTCCACCTCTCCCTCTCCATGCCACCTTTCCAGCTAGTTGGAGCCGTGTTTTCATGCCAAATCAGATGAAAAATGCAGCCGGTGAGGGCTGAGAGGTTGTTGAGAAGGTGAAAAATGAGGCTAGGAGAGGTCAGAGATGCAAAGAGATGGACAGAAGTGGAGAGTTTCATGAGGTGGAGGAGAAGATTTTCTGACCCAAATCAAGGCAGTTCAGATGCGGCAGAGAAGTTTTGAAAGGAAAGCACAGCCTGCAAAAACAGAGAGTGAAGGCAGGAAAAATATTTGACATGAGGATATTCAAATTAAGCGTAGCAAAGCAAGGCAGGGAACATTAAATTCAGTTCAATAGATAGGAAAGGCTGCACCATTCATTTGTCACATCGTTTCAGTGCCTTGCTTATGGGAAGTCATAGTGGCATTTCTCCCTCATGGAAGATTATTTTTAGACACGTAAAATACATGAGGGGAGAGATGCAAAATGAAAATTAGCCTATAATGCAGACAGTGTCCCAAATTCATCCCTAGGGCACCTGTATTAACTTCAGTGAAAGACTTCTACCAGAGGTTCATTCAGACCTGCATTTGAAGTGCACATCTGTGTAGTGCTGGGCTTTTGACCTGTAACTTCACAACAAGACCGCAATGGGAAAAAGGTATTCTTCTAGTTATAGATATCAAAATAAAGAAGAAAACAAGGATTATTATCACAGCTGACTTTGGGCAGAAATTTTATATGATGTGAAATTCTGTGCCTGTTATTGCAGAGTTAAATAAAACTCCAGTAAATAATAAGAGAGGGAGTCATGGTTTTGGACTGTGCCGTCTTCTGGGCCTTCAGAATCAAATCTATTCAGTCTCCTGATTAAACTAACAGACCTCTGCAAACCTTCAGACCCTGGAAGAAGAACCCACCTTCCACGCAGCCAGACTCGCAAGTGGTTGGATTACTACGTGCATCACATCTCACTATTCATTTTTTTAATCCAACATTTCTTGCTTCCTTCTACTCTGTTTACCTATATAATGATTAAAAAAAGTGGGGATCTGGATTCAGAATGGCAATAAAAGCCCCAGTTGATTTACCCCACTGTGTTGCAGGTTCCTCCTGTCCTGAAGCTACGTGCAGAAGAGGGCAGGCAGACCCAGTCGCAGTAACAGCCCTCCAGGCCTTTCCTGTATTTCCCTCTAAGCAAGCAAGCACAAAGAAACAGGACTTGGTTTCATATGAGGAAGGGGCTACAGAAACTGTGAGGTGGGTAGCACAGGTACAACCTTGCTGCAGGGAGGTTTGTGTACGGGGTGAACACTCTGGGAAGGCGTATCTCTGTTTTTGGGTAATTTTGGAAGACATACCTCCAAAAGAGACCCATGTTCAGGAGCCACAGACCATCGAAAAGCTATAAAGAAAACCCAGGGTGGGCAAATGCTCTCCCATTTTCAAGATAAGGGTTTGAATGCTGTATTGGGGAAAAAAAAAAAACCAAAACCAAAGCCTTTCCATCATGAAGGCTGGTTGGAAGTGTGTCCAAATGAAGAGCAGGGGCAGAGTCCAGTGAGACAACAACTTCTTGGTCTCCTACTTTTCTCCCAGGTAGATGAAATCAGCAATGCTTCCCCAAAGTCATTGCATTTCCAAGGAATAATGAATCTGAGGGTCTCCCTATTTGCCAAATGGATTTTTGGTTTTTTAGTCCTTGAGATGTCCCCATTTCCAGTTTCCTCTCAGCAGCCCACTTAGCTATGAGAACACTGCTGTTGATATTAGATCTTATTACTCCAGAGTATGAAGGTTTAAGGAAAAACACCCAGTATCACGAGACTTGAAATGAAAAAATGAGCTCATAACCCAGAGATGTCCAGCTGGGAGATTCCACTTTATGGAAACGCTCTAAAATATCTCCCTGTGACTTGGGCACCAACATCCCATCTTCCAACATTTAGTAGCAACACAATGGTCCTAATTTCCTTCCTTGTCATGGGAAGAGGAAGATCTTTTGCACGTTTGTTCCAACCAAGCAACAACCAGGTTACATCATGACTTTGGTGGCCGAAGCTCCTCGCTTTCCTCCCTCCCCCACCCCAGGAACAATGGCTAACTGTTCTTTTTCCATCTATAAATTTGTCTGAGTTAACAGTTCCCAAGATCTGGCAGCAAGCTGGAGCTGGGAGTGAGCTGAGAGATAGGAGAGTGACAGTCTGAAATGAAACACAGAGCTGCTGGGCCTGCAGCCGTCAGACAGGAGCCTGGCTCCCTCCCTTAAAGATTAGCGAGACTCCTTCACTGGAGCCCTCCGCATTCCCCAAAATCCTAGCAACAAAGTGCTGTCTCTCAGCCGCCAATGAATCATGTGAATTTAACCTTTCACCTGGCCACAAGGAGGTTAATATACCAAAATAGCCTTTTTTTTTCTTTCTTTCTTTCTTTCTTTTTTTCTTTCCCCACTTATTGCCCATAATGGCAGCAGGGAGAAGGGTGGAAACCCGGAGTCGCTGGAAAGGCTCTGGAAATGGTTTGATACCAGACCTCTGCTCGCTGGTTTCTGCCAGGACCAGGTTGGCATCTCCAGCATCAGACCACCAGCTCCGCACACACAGGCTGGAGTTTGTTCAGGGAAATAGTTTCCATTACACAATACAGAAGGTTTTTGCCTCTCCTTGCCTGGCCAGTGCCTCGCTGTGCCCTCCGGCTTCAACCCCACAAACATTTACATGCACAAGGAATTGTATACACAAGGCGTCCTCCAGCGTGCCCACATGGCTGGATCCTGAGTCACTCACTGCTCCCGCCCATGGCAAAACTGCTGGAGAATTTCCCAGGTGCGGTCAGACCCTCGGCCCTGCCAGACCCTGACCCCCTCCCTGGGTCTGGATATCCTCCTTGGGCTGAAAGTCCTTGTCCCTTGAGCTTGGAACAAAACTGGAGCTCTCAGAGTCCCCCAAATAAAATAAACCTGGAGAACATGGTTTACCCATCTCTACCCATGTCCAAAAGAGGGTGAGGTCTCCCTCTCAGGGTAGTCCCAGCAGCAGGAGCTGCAGCCCCAGCCCATGCTCTCTGGCCCTGCCATTGTCAGCCTGAGGGTTTCCTGACTCTTCTGCAGCTTGGAACTGCTGTTCAATCAGGCTGAAAGGAAAACGAATTTTAAACAATTTGGGCCGGAATCGCACAAGCAATGGTCAGTTTCAGGAGGCACATGCCAAATTACCTATCTGAGGGGGCACACATTGCAGTTGGCATTTTATACCCTCTAAATATTTAAGGAAAAAGGGTGGTTTCTGTAGCCATTTTTGGCTCATGAGAGGCTGGAGGAATGGCTGAGAATGAAGCCTCTCAGTAAAAGGAGTCTGCAGGGGACAGCAAGAAACATGTCTATGGGACCTCTTTTATTTTCCATGCTAGTGAAATCCTTAGAGACTAAGGAAGAAAACAGGATCTCAGACCAAGGTGGGGGGGAAGAAATTTAAATACTCGCTCCCCACCTCTATCACAGCCCCCCTTCCTGAGAACCACCACCACATGCATATAACAGGAGATAAATATTTTTTTGGCGGAGCCTGCAGTTTATTCAACCCTTTTGGACACGGCCCTCTGGCATCCCCTTGCTCCTTCAGGCACAAAACCCCTCTGGCCCTGCCTGGTTGAGCTGGGGCAGCTCAGCCCTTGCCCACAGCCTCTCACTGGATGGGGCCACCCCCAGCCCTGGCTCCGTCCAGCACTTCTCTCCAGCACTGCCTTAGGAATCAGCCTGGCCTCAGCTGCAGGAGGAACCTGAGCTTGGGCCCGGGGCAGGGACGAGCCCAACCCTTGGAGACTGGGTAGGAAGGGGCTGGGGAGTGGATGGAGGGACATGGACTGGGATATGTGGCCTAGGGATACGTGAATGGGGCGATGTAGACCCGGGGATGTGGACCTGGAGAAACAGACCCCGCTGGTCCTCTCCCATCCATCCCACTCATTCACAGCCCACCGGGCAGGGGAAACAACCCCCGGGAACTTGCCGTACCACGGCGCAGTTCGTCCTTCCTCTGGGAGCTGGGGGATGATCAGAGAGCAGCCCGGTGTCACCCGTCGGGGCTGAGGGGACAAATACACATTGGGATTCCCTTTGCATGGGGCGGCTCGGGATGGAGGGATGGAAGGGGACAGCGCTGGCTGCCGGGTGGATGGCACAGGGCAGAGCGGGCCACCGAGGTGGGCTCCGTTCTACCGTCGGGACTCGCTGGCCCTGGCACCCCCGAGGGCAGGGGGCTGAGAGCCGCCTCCGAGCCCCGGGGGAAGATGCTGCAGCCCGGGGGAGGCAGAGGATGGAAGGAGAAGGTGTTTAATTAATTGTCACCTCCCGATGCACCGAAGGGGACTGTCACCGGCGGGTCCCCTCTCGGGGCGTGCCTCGCTTCCCTGCCCGGTGCAGCGGGAGAGGGAACGTTTCTACCCTTCTGTCTCCACTTGCCTTTTCCGTATTTTCCCCCGCTTTGGTTTTTCCTTAGGGGGAGGAGGGAGCTCAAAGCCCCCTCGGGGACCGCGCAGGGCTCTCCCACGCGTCCGCCTCCGCGCAGGACTCACAAATCAGCCGGAGCGGGATTAGGGCCGAGGGGCCGGGGCGCCGGGCAGTCTGTGCCGGCCCGGGGGAGCCTCACCTGGAGCGCTCAGGGCTCCCGAGGGGCCGTGTCGAGCCGCAGCGGCCCCGCCGGGACCCGGCCGGAGCCAAGCTCTGCCCGGACGGGGCAGTGCCACATGGAAGAGGTCCCTTCGTAGCCCACTCAAAAGAAGCGGTCGTACCGCCCTGGAAGAGCAGAGCCGGGTCCGCTCAGTCCGTCAGAGGGACCGTGAGCCCGGCAAGGAATGAGCGCTGGTGTCAAAGCTCCCGGCGGGTGCCGTCGGAGTCACCCCGGGCTGTCCCGGGAGGCCGTCCCGCCTGTCCCCGCTCCGACCGGGAATGGAAGAGAGGGACTGGGGTTTCCGAGCATCGCCCCTCCCCGTCCCTGCACCCGTACCGGGGCTCTGTGACGATTTTTGTATCTAATCGTCTCCGTGAGCTGGGCAGAGGTGTCCGGCCGCCACTTCGGGGGTGTTCTCGGTGGGCCGGGAGTACCGGGAAGGGATCCCTGTCCCTGCGGGAGGGTCCCCGCACAGCCCGAGCCCCCCGTGAGCGACTTCCCCGAGCGCAGTGCGATGGCTGCGGGCTGGGGCATCGCCGCTGCCGCCGCTGCCACCGCTGGCACGCTGGCACTTTTCCTCCCACTTCATCTAAAGAAACCCTCACCCAAGACCTTCCTCTCAGAAGGACCCCTGGGCCCCCTGCCTGGCCTCTGGTTACCGAGCGCAGCCCGAAATTCTACAAACACCCCAAACCACGGGGCGTCCCACCCCGCGGACAGCGTCACGCAGTCCTCACGCGTGGGTGGCAGCAGCCCGGCCCGGTGCCCAGCGGGGACTGGAATATGGGGACAGCCCGGCTGCGGGTGGTGCTGCGACCCCTCGATGTCGTAGCACCTGCCCGTGGGACCCGCCACTCCTCACCGCAGCCTCGGCTCTCCGCTGCCCGGTGGGGCGAGGGCCGGAGGAGAAAATGGGTTAGAAAACTAGTTTAAAAAAAATAAGCCAAAAAGTCCAGCCACTGGAGGGTTCTGACCACAGACACGCCACAGGTCCACCCACGGGCAGGTTTTTCGCGCACGGTGGTTTCCTCCGGCGTGAACGCGGTCATTGGGTAAACCCCTCCGGATTTAGCAGCGCCTCGTTTCTTTCAAAGTTTTCACATTTATTTGACCTCCAGGAGCCTTCGGGGAGGGCAGTTAGCAAGCATTAAAAAAAAAAAAATAAATTAGAACGAATTGCAATTAAGTAACACCTTGAAATCGTGAAGTCTGGAAACCCACGCGTCCCCACGGCTTCAACCCGCTTTTAACAACCGAACTGAAACGAAAGAAGCTCCGGCCGTGGCTCAGCCACAGTCACTAAAGGGCTGGGGCTGGTTTTCCGCAGGGACGGGTTTTCCCGTGTCGCCGTGGGGCTGGAACCTCCTCAGGTTGTTGTTTTCTTTTTCTATAGCTTTTACACCTTTTTAAAATTTATTTTGTTGGCTTTTTAATTTTTAAAAAATATTTTTATTTTTCCTTTTTTGTTATTTTTGTTTGTTTATTTTTTCTCTTGGTTTTTGTTTTTTTGTTTTGGTTTGGGTTTTTTGTTTGTGTACTTCTTTTGCTCCACGGGCACAGGGACACCCTGCGAGCCATAAACGGCCGCTTTGGAGAGCAAATAAATACATCTCCAGTCAGTTGCGTTGCATTATTCCGAGGGAAATAGCTGGCATTCCTGGACCAGTTTATTTTGGAGCTGAAATTTCCCACCCTTCCCGCAGCGTTGGTCCCCGCGGAGCCGAGGCTGGACGGGCTCCCCCGGGCGTCGGACCCGCACGGGCGGGCAGCGCCGGGCTGAGCTGCCGGAGGGCTCCAGGGGCCGAGCGGGGCCCCATCCCCTCGGCAAAGGCCTGCGGGCGGCAAAGCTCTGTACGCCCGGGGACGGACTGAGCGGCGGGGGAGACTCGCCGAGGCTTTTTCTCCCCGTTTCTCCGCGGGGGAGAGACGGACCCACATTGCGCACAGGCGCGGTAATTCTCCTCAACTCCCCGCGGACAAGTCCCGGTAGCGATGACATTATTCCCTCTCCGGCCGGTAGCGAAGGAGAGTTAAAAGGGCCGAATTACCCGGGTTTAAGCGGGCAGCTGGGACTAAGATCTGCTTCCCCTCTAAAGTCCCTTTCCGCGGTCGCACCGACGGGGGACGGCGGGGAAAGGGCTTTTGTGCCCATCGCAAAGGCCGGGGGGCTGTGGGGAGGAGAAGCATCTCTGCTGCTCGCCGCAGGGAAGAGCAGAACGCCTGGAAGGGGGACAGCCCGGGGCCAGACGGCCCCGACGGGACGGTGAGGGACCGCAGGGCTGCTCTCCGAAGTGGTCCGGCCGGGCAAAGCCGCGCCGAGCCCCGGGCACGGCCGGAGCGAGCAGGCTTGCGGGCGTCTTCGCATCCTCGGCGGGGCCGCTTGAGAAAGCCAGGCGGTCCGGGAGGGGCAGGCTGAGACCGCCCTTCCCCGTGAGGATGGGGTTTATGTCACAGCAGGGCCACAGCGCCCGCTCGCAGCAGAAAACCTCCCGCTCTCCCCCTCTGCTACCCAACTCCCGCCGGGAAGTTTGCGGTGTGTTCCTCAGCGGTCTGGGGCGGGGTGGGGGGGTCTGAGCGAACCCCAGGAACGCATCGGGAGCCACCCCCTCCACCTCTCCCCGGGGACGGGCGGACACCCCCAGCCTTGCCGAGGGGGCTGTCGGAGGGGCGCACCCGGGGGCCGCATCCTGCGCCCCGCTCCGCCCGGCGCCCACCGCCCCGCGCCGGGGAGGGGACCGGCGGGGCTTATCCCGTCCCCCCCCGGGGGGGCGGAGG
>VWZG01000442.1:565876-594149 GCA_013396735.1 Grallaria varia
TTATTTCCTTGGGATTGCCCTGGATGGTCTGAGCACAGCTCCATGCCCCCCCGGGCATGCCCGGCTCCGCTCCCGGCCCTCTGCCATGTGAGTACCTGTGCGGGAGGAGCGGGCCGGGGGCGGGATGCTCTTGCGGGGCTTGGCGGCTGGAGCGCTCGGCCCGCACGGAGAGGCTCGCCCGAGGGTTATTGCGCTTTTTAACGAGAGGGGCTGCGCTGGTGTCTGGGGGGACACCGGGGATGCTCCCGATCCTGGACTGCTGCCCAGGTCGGCCTCCTCCCCGCCAGCAAGGCCCCGAGCCGCGCTCCAGGCCCTGGGCTCCGCAAAAAAAAAAAAAGACGGCAAGGGAAATACTTTGGGGGGAAAAAAAAAATCAGTTGTTAAGAGGGTTTTTTCCGGCTCCTTGGAGGTGCCCAGACGGGCGGCGAGGCCAGGGAAGGTGCCGGCGGGTTCGCTGCCTGTTCCCAGAAGATTATTTCTCTCCGTGGCTCAGAGGAAAGTTTAAAGGGGAAAAAATTTTTTTAAAAAATAATACAAATTTCAGTCCTTGCTTGAGGTAGGGAAGAGGCGTTTTCTGTTCGGGAAAGGCCGTCGGGTTGCCGGTGTTGCGCGGGGTCTCAGCGCGCTGCTCTCGGTTCTCCCTCCAGGTTCGTCTGAGTGAGCCCCTCGGCCCCGCCGGGCCGCAGCCGGACGGGCCCTGAGCAGCGCCCGCCGCCGCCGAGGACGGAACATGTATCAGGGTCTGGCCCTCGCCCCCAACCATGGCCAGTCGGCTTACTCCCACGACTCCAGCAACTTCCTGCACTCGTCGGCCGGCTCGCCCGTCTACGTGCCCACCACCCGGGTGCCCTCCGTCCTCCAGACGCTGCCCTACCTGCAAGGCTGCGAGCCGCACCAGGGCCACCTCGGCAACCCCGCGGGCTGGGGGCAGAGCGGCGGCGAGGCGGCGGCTTTCAACGCGGGCAGCCCGCACCCGCCGTCGGGCTTCTCCTACTCGCACAGCCCGCCGGGCAGCAGCCCCACGGGCCGCGACGGCGCCTACCAGGGGCCCCTGCTGCTGGGCGGCGGGGGCCGGGAGCAGTACGGCAATGCCTTGGTGCGCTCCGTTAACGGGTCCTACTCCAGCCCCTACCCCGCCTACGTGACCCCCGAGATACCGCCTTCCTGGACGGCCGGACACTTTGAGAGCAGCGTGCTGCACAGCCTGCAGACGAGGCAGGCGGCCTTACCCGGCCGCAGGTCCACCTTCGGTAGGTCGCCGCAGCCCCTCAGCGACGTGTCGGGGCGCCGAGTCGTTTGCCCGGCTCTCGGCGCCGGGTGGGAGTCAGCCCCGTCCCCATCTCCATCCCCATCTCCATCCCCATCTCCATCCCCATCCCCATTCCCATTCCCATCTCCATCCCCATTCCCATCTCCATCCCCATCCCCATCTCCATCCCCATCTCCATCCCCATCTCCATCCCTATCCCCATCTCCATCCCCATCTCCATCCCTATCCCCATCTCCATCCTCATCCCCCCGGCGTGCCGGCCGCGGGTAGAGCTGCCCCTGTGGCATCCCCGACAGGAGGGGAGATGATTTGATGCAGGGATGGTGCGGGAACGGGGTGCGTGCGGCTGACCCTGGATAGAGATGGGATGTGTGCGGGGGGAGTGCGTGTGTGACAAGGGCAAAGACCACGTTTCAAAGCAGAGCAGTTCCCCCGGAGGACAGAAGAGCAGAGACCGTTCTAGCCCTTCTTCCCCACCCCACCGCCACCCCCGCGGTATCTCCTTCCCACAATATCGACTTTGTGCCTGTGCTTCAATACTTACCCTTGTGTTTAAATTAGCGGGGCAGATTTATAGCTGCCTCCCTTTTAAGTAATTTATTGTGGTAAATTAGTTTATATTTGAACAGACTCTCGGTCTCCTCATTCACCTTTGCCCGAACAGGTCCGCAGCTGCATCGCTCTGCGGCCTTTGGGGAGACACTGAAACGCGCTCAGGCGTTGAACAATAAACCCCACTTCAATTCCTTTGCAACCACACCGAGAGCCCTTTTAAACCAAGCTCCGAGCAAACAAAGTTTTGGGCTCGATTTAACAGTTCTCTTCGTGCTGTGGGTTTATAACCCCGGGGGCACTTCACCAGCCTCCTCCGGCTGTGGTTTGCGAAGTCCTTTAGAAGCCACTTCAAGATCTCAGTCGCGTTATCATCTTTACTGCGGTGAACCGAATTATCTTATCTTCAGCCCAAGAACAAAGTTAGAGCAGGGAAAAGCCCCCTCCGCACCGGGCTGTCTCCCTGGCTCGGCTTTTCCTCCCACGCCGGAGGTGCCGGGCAGCGGTTTTTTTCCAGGATTTTCTCTTTGTCTGGGAAAATCCGTTTCGCTGCCCGAGAAGGGATCGTCCTGCCGAGGTGATGCCTCAGAAATCTCTTCTGCTGTTGGAATTCGGTGCTTTAGGATCCGGCAGAGCGGCCGCCGTCCTCTCTGCCGTTTATTTTTGCTCTTCCGTAGTGTAAACTACTCTTAAGTAGCCTAAACTATTCCATTATTATTATTATTTATTTAATGAATTATTGCAGGGTTTTTCTACTTTTCTTTTAACGTATCATTTTTATTTTCTATTTTCCCGTTTTTAAGTTTTGTCCTTTTTCCTTTTTTTTTCCCCCTTTCCTTTGGATCATTAATGCGACCAGAGTTTTATTTTAAAAAGTACAAATTAAAAGCATATTTTTCTTCGGAAGAAAATAACAGTTGGGGCAGAGGAAGTTATTTAAAATTTAAAAAAAAGAGAGAAAAAAGACAGAGAAAGAGAGAAAGGGGGAAAAAAGCAGCAGGAGGGAAGAGGCGGACTCTGGATTGCGGAGTCTCCCGGTTTCGCTCCGGGCAGCCCGTTTGCCGCGGGGCAGGGACGGATCGCGGACGGCGCTCGAAGCGGCTCCGCGGCTCCTTCGCGGGACCTTTTTTGTTTTGCAGGGAGGCAAAAAGTGAGGAGGAGACTCTCCAGCAGGCGCTGGGCTCGCGGCCGGCCGGGGATGCTCTGCCGGGGAGCTTCGCTGCTGCCAGCCCGGCATCCCCCCACGGGCAGCCCCGAGCCTTCCCCGGCCGGGCCGTCCCCACAGCCTGCGGATTCATGACTTTGTTGATAGAAATCAGGAAAATCGTCCCATTTCCCCCCCCCTCTCCCCACCCCGGCATTTATTTTTGCATCTCGGGATAACATCGCCTCATCCCGCTAGTAGGGTCTTTGTCCCTTCCCATCCCAGGGATACCCCAGCCGGGTTCAGCCCTTTGGGGGGTTTTGGCGAAGAAATGGGGGGATATGCTGTCTTTGAGCAAAATATTAAAAGATGAAAGTGTGGAGGGAATAAAGCAGTTTGGTTACACTCGTCAGGCTGGAGGGACACTCTCTCCTGACCAGGATTGCCCCGAGTATTGGGGCGCAGAGGACCAGAGGGTCTCTGCCGCAGAGTGCCCCTGGGCAGCCCTGTGCGCTGGGGATGGCTCCTGACCCTTGTGCCGTGGGTGACTCTTCCAGAGTACCTCGAGGAGTTCCCCGGGGACGGCCGCGAATGCGTGAACTGCGGAGCCATGTCCACCCCGCTCTGGAGGAAGGACGGCACCGGGCACTACCTGTGCAACGCCTGCGGGCTCTACCACAAAATGAACGGCATCAACCGGCCGCTCAAGCCGCAGAAGAGGCTGGTAAGAGGGGGAAACCCACCCGGGATCCACTTCTGCGCCCAGGGATGGCTGGGGGGCAGAGGCCGGGGGGCTGTCACGGTGCCCGCGCTGTTGGGGTGTCTGTTCCTGTGTTTGGGGTCCTCCAAAAAGTCAGTTGCCATCAGCACTGGCAGGAGATCCTTGTTGTGGTGCGGAACCGGCTGGGGTCAGTGGGAATGGGATGAAGCCAGAGGGGTTGCTGCCCCAGCACCACTGCTGGGCACTGGAGACAGGGCCACAGGGACTGGAGGGGTTCAAGGGTTGTACGGAGGGTCTGCACCAGAGCCCAGTGGACACGGTCAGCCCCGCACGTGGTCGAGACTCTGTGGGCTTCCCTGGCTCCATTCCTGCTGTGGGTGCATTGCTTTTTATTCTAGAACCATTATTATTATCATTGCCTAGTTCTTCCTGCAGACACATGCAGTCTAGGCAGGGTAGTTGAACAGAAAGCAGGGCTGACCCGGAGCTGGCCCAGCAGGTCTGTGGCTGCCTGCTATGGGAGTAGGATGGGGACCAGTTCCCTGCTGTCTTCACTCACCCGCCTAAGAGGAAATCTTGGGGTTTGGCAGTTCCCAGTTTCCCTGCAGGTTAAAGCATTCATTCCCCCCTCAATGTAATATTGGGCTTCCCTGAGCTGGGATCCCACGGAAAGTGCCTCTTTTTTCTTTTTCTTTTTTTTTTTTTTTTTTTGGGGTTGCTTTGGGATGTTTAAATTTGGTGGTAACAGTTTTGGTTTTTAGAGGCTGTCATCAGAAGCTGTCATTAAAAACAGGATGTTTGTTGGCGCTGTGCTGGGGAACAGCTGTGAGCTCCTTGGGCTTTTACTCAGGGGTGTATTCCTGCATTTATTTTTTTGTATTGCTAAACAAATTATTAGTAATAAGCCAACAGTGACAAGTTTCTGTGCAAGAAAACCATTAAGAAAAAATTTGAGATAGAGCAAGATGTTTCATTCTCGTTCTGATTCTGGAAACACAGATCTGGATTTGTGAAATTAAATGAGTAGTAGTTCCATGGAAAATTCTCCTGTTGTGTTCATCACATCAAAATCAAGGCATTTCTATGAAACATTTAGCATTATCTGACAGGATTTGCCTGTCTCTCCAAAACCCTCCTGTGTCTTTGCATCTGATGACATTAAATCTGCATCCCTGGTCGCTGCTGTGCCAAAAATCTCAGAGTTATGCTGGTGATTTCTTTAGAGAAAAAGCAATTCAAGCATAGAAAGAGCTGCAAACCAGTTTCAATCCAACATTGCATTTTGGAATGGCCTCCAAGTATGTCGCTGGATGAATTTCCAGGGGTTTTTTGAACTGAGGAAATTGGCGAGATTTTGTAGCTTTTCAGTATTTTATTTTGGCACATGGGAAAGGAGACAGTCCTGCCTTGCCTGCACCCTGCCTGAGCCCCATCCGTAGCATCCATCACTGCTTTGAGGCACGAATTTTTTGGCAAAGATTTCAACAAAGTTTTCTGGTGGAAAACGCTTGTTCGCGGAATTAAGACCGTTTCCGAGGGATAAGCAACTCTAGTTGGGAATTATCAAAGTACTTCCAACATTTTTTATTACTATTTTGGCAATCAATACAATAATGTTAAAGCTCAAATTAAAGAGTTGATTCTTGTCCAGTGGAAGCATTTTTCTAGGATTGAAATGTTTGAGAGGGTTTGTTTTATGGGTTAGAAAAGGCGCTGCAATTTTGACTTTCCACCCTGACTTTGGAATGAAACATTTCAAAATCTTGGGTTTCCTCCAAGGGTTTGAAATGCCGTATTGCAGCAAGTTCTGCATCACTGGAAGCAAAGGGATCTGTTGATGACGGACAAGAGGGTGCCAGGTGAACTCTGCCAACCCACCACTGAAGGCGCAACCTGCACCTCTGTGGCTTGGGGGGTTTATTCCCCCAAACAATTTCCATGGCAGGGGATGGATGTCTTCCCTGCTCATACCTTCACCTGTACGGGCTGGGTGGGAGCAGAGCAGTGAACACAGAGACATGCCAAGGCTATAGGAACGACGAAATTGGCTTTCACAGTGCATTGAAATCCAGACACGGGAAGGAAAAATGGTTGCTTTTGTCCTTTACGTTACGACCTTTGTTCTGTACGTAGACGCCGCGCTGGGAGTTATTCTGACTTCTGTTTCACAAAGCAAAGTCCCCCCTGAGAGCCCCGGAGAGCGCGGGGTGGCCCAGATAACGCTGCGGGAAGGACGCCCTGCGGCTCGGCGGCGCTCAGCCTGCTCCAGGTGGCAGCAGTAGCAGTGTAGTTCCCACTTCATTTTTTCTTTCTTTTTCGAGATGAGGGCAACATCCTCTATGCAGCAGGGGCAGACATTCTGCTACAGTCTGTGTCTGGACCCAAAGCACTGTGGCTTTTGGCAGAAAGGGTTTGTCTTAGAGGAGGATGGAGGCAACACCTCATTTTAGGCAGCACCTTTTCTAGCGTAAGTTTCTTGGTGTGTTTCACAAGATGATACCTTAGACCCAGTCTGAAAAGCCAGGTCACTTTTGCCACCAGGAGCATCTGGGAGAGGTGGATGGCTCCGTCCTGCACATACAATTCCCCGTTATTTCAAGATCTGCTCTGCACGGCGCAGTGCAGGGGGCAGATGCAGCAGCCGTCCTGTGCTCAGCAGCTCTCACACCATCCTGAGCTGAAGGACTAACCTGGAGCTTGATTTTTCTGGTTTGGCTTAGGGAGCAATTTTTTCAGCCTTGGTTTGTGAGGTTTCAGTCTGTACTTTTCCACAGTTTGCAGTGCACAGTGGGTTTGGGGATGCTTTTGGAGAAGGTGGTCACGGCCCTGGGACAATCTAATAGGACCCTAGAGCCACGTGGTGCTAATGTTGTGTGCCTTGGATTTCTCCTGCTCTTCAGTTCCCGCTGTTCCCTCATCCTTCAGGGTGCAGGTTTGTCCAGAGCCCTAGCAACAAAGGCAAATCTCAGAGGATGCTGCTGCCCCTTGTCAGGAGCTGAGCTCAGATGTCTCAGCACACTTTGCTACAACCTCTTTGCTGTAAACAACAGGTCCCCTCAGTCCTGGAAAGGGGGACAGAGAAGCATTGATTAAATCTGAGGGAGCAGTGCCTTTTTCTTTCCTGTGGAACCCTGTGGTTTCTTTTCCACCTTTGAAAAGTGAACCAAAGTCTCTGATGGTTGGGTCTCCCTTGGATGGACCTGTCCTGCTGGCTCTGAATTTTTTGGGCTCTCCAAGCAGCACTCACACCAGGTTGATTCGATGGGCACCAACTCACCATTCCTTGAGCTTGTCAGCAGCACTTGGCTGTCAAGCCCGGCCAGTGAAGAGTTTTTGTTTGAGTGTATGCTGCATTTGTATAAATAAACACTGAGCACAATGTTGAAGTCAACAACTTCCTAGACAAGGTCAGAATGGTACAAAGGCTGTGGGGTGGAGACAGGCAGAAACGCATTTTCTTTCAAGAGAATTGCTGGGAAACCAGCAATAATGTATTGTACCCTCGTCCTTCAGTGAGCAACAGTAGCCTTGACTGTCTCTGTCTCGCTAAGCTGGCAGGTTGTGATGCAGGGGCAGGTTCTCATGGGGTTTTCAGATTAAAATTTTAGTATTTGGTGGTGAAAGATGGTTTCTTCTCTCCCTGGCTGTGTGAGGAGGAGCCAGCCTTCAGAGTGATGCACAGGAGATGCAGAAGTCACATGTCACTGCCCCAGGAGGAGCCATGAGCAGGCTGTCACACAGTGCTGGCAGGGCAGGCCAAGCTCTAGCAGGGCTGGCATTGCCCTTGAGCCACCAGAGCCACAGGTCTCATTGCCACCTCACCTGCAAGTTGCAGACAAGGCGTTGTGTGAAATAGGGACAGCATGTCCCTCCCTCCCAGGGACCAGCGGTGGCCCAGAAATTTCGGGGCTTTCCAAAAGGCTTTGCATTGGCCTCCTCCCATTCACAGGCGATGACAGATTGCACCAGGAACAGCTGTCCCAGGGCTCAGTGCCTCCAAATTCCCCTCTGTACCCATAGCAGGAGCTGGAGCTCACAACCCTTGCATCCATCAGGTGCTCGACACCTCCCTCTGCTCCCATCAGTTGCAGGGATGGGGGACACAGCCTTGGCAGCTGAAAGGCTGTAGCTGCTCCAGGACCTTGCTGTGACACCGCATCCCATATTATGGACAAGGGTTGCAGTCTTGTTCTCTGTGCCAGGCTTGTCAGCTCACACCCCAGTGTATTATTATTTTTGCCTGGTTGTTTCTTGAAAGCGAAATAATTTCCAAAGCAATGTCATTGTTTGCCAACAGCTGCTGAGACCTCTTTGCTGAGCAACGAGTGAATCAACCCTTGGGCATGTCACTTGTGCGTCTTGAAACTCAAAGCTGATCTTTATTTGACTGCTAACCTTGTAAAAACATTTCATTTTCATTCATCCTCTTCCCACCTCATTTGTTATATTGCTCAGTTAGGATATCAAGCAATAACAGAAAAACAAACAGGGAGTTCTTTATTGCTTGCATCACCTATCATCTGCCTTTGAGTGGATTCAAAGTGATTTTTCTCAAGGGTGAAGAAAATATTTAAATACCTGAACGTGGAGAGCCTGAGATATTACTATGCCGCAGGTTTCTTATACTTAGTGAGGTCTTTTATTAGAATAGTTTCAAAACCTAGTGTTAAGAGATTTTCAAATGAAATGGAGTTGACAAGTCTGTATAAAGGGAGATATGAATTTTCCAGTGGCTGGGAGGAAAGTTGTTAGAAATGAGTTTGCTGCTTCTGCCAGAACATTTTCCTTCTCCATTTGGAATTATTAATATTTCAGATCCAGCAATCACTGCACTCACAAAATATGTCATTAATTAATGTCTGCAGGGTGTTTCTTCAGCCTGTAGGAGAACAGATTATCTGTGAGACATGAAGAACAACCTCCCTGGTCTTGCTGTGGACCAGTTCAGTTTGATTCTGCTCAGTTCAGCCAATTGATCCCTCTTGTCTTAAACCAGAGATTAATATGGATATTGCTAATTTTAGTAGTAGTTCTGAGTGCAGAAAAACAGAAGAGTTCATGTAAAGCATAAGGAGTTTTCTTCATGCATTTAAAGCCCTGGAGGGAAGTTCTCCACGCTCTGAGTCCTGATCACTTCCAGCAGATCTGTTGAAAGTTTGTGAAATGAGTTGCAAGGATACTTGCCATGTTTATTGATCTCAATGACAAAAACACATTTGCAAATTAGAGTGATCTCATTTGAATGTAATTTCTTTGATCTGAATTTGGCTACCCGTGTGTGTTTCACATTTTCCAGGAAAATGGTGCCATTGGAGGTTTTATTTTTATATGAAAGGAAACTTCCCGATTGATCATCCTTAAGTGTGCACTCGTGTGTTTGTTTGCTTGTTCCTTAGTCTTCATCTAGACGTGCTGGCCTATGTTGCACTAACTGCCACACAACCAACACCACCCTCTGGAGGAGGAACGCCGAAGGGGAGCCCGTCTGCAATGCCTGCGGCTTGTACATGAAGCTCCACGGGGTGAGCAGCATGTCCACACCGGGAGGGACCCCTTGGGTGTTGGGATCACTGCCCTGCAGCTCTAGGACATCAGGTGTGGAGGGACCAGCCTCTAGACCAGGCCTAGAAGAGCTGCAACCCACTCCTGTCTCCTTGAACAGTTAAAAGCTCAGTCTACTGGGGTTCTCCAGGATAAGGTTAAGGGGGGATTGAAACACCGAGGGTGCCCAAAGAAACTGTGGGTGTCCCATCCCTGGAAGTATTCAAGGCCCGGTTGGATGGGGCTTGGAACAATCTAGTCTAGTGAAAAGTGTCCATGCCCATGGCATGTGGGTTGGGACTAAGTGGTCAACCCAAACCATCCTAGGGTTCTACAAAAAAGGAAGTTCACCAGGATAAAGTAGCTGGAGACTGAAGCTCCCCAGACCCAGGCTGAGATAAGGAGCATATTCTTTCTATGTGTGCTAATTGGGAATGTGTGAAGGATGCCTAAGAGCCCACATGGAGCCTGGCTGACGACATTTATACGCAGAGGATGGGAAATGTTGATGACACGTCCATCACCCAAAGATGAGACCCCATCCTTCTGTACAGGCTTCTTCAAACTCCTGCCATAAGGGTGGAAGTCTCTTTGCCCCATGACTGTTCCCTCACAGCCATGTAGGCTCTTGGTGTGTCAGTGTAATTTAATAGGGCCCTGTCATAAAGGTCACTAATAAATCAGGAAAAGAAAAATAGGAAATACAGGAAAAAACAAAATTTGTGGGAAAGGCTTAGCTGTCAGCCTTATACATCTTCCAGCCAAGGCCTGTTGCAGAGAAAAATAGCACTTAGTGAAGGACAAGGACTTTAGGTGCTGTGCATGAACTACAGCACTTAAATAGGAGAGCAACACGTGTGTGGGAAGGAGCCGAGTAAAATACAATATTAATGATTCCAAACTTTATGAATGTCAAGGTACCACGACCTCTGGCCATGAAAAAGGAAAGCATCCAGACGAGGAAAAGGAAGCCTAAAAACATCACCAAAGGCAAAGCCTCAACAGGTACAGTGCTGTTATCATTCATCCTGAGGGCTTGGAGCGCAGTTCACCTCAGTATGTCTTCTGCAAGAAATAGGATAATTAGAAAATAGTATTGTGATTCTTTTCCCTGATGATTGCTTTAGATCTAGGGCCTGTATTTACGTATAGATCTCATGTGAAAGGAGGATGCTGGGTGGGAAATCTCAGTCCTGTCATACTCCTGTGGGATTCCTCTGTGGATACCCAGCTCCAGCCCAGCAGTGCTCATGTCGAAGCAGATTTGGGCTACACTCAGTAATGGGAAAAAACAAGGGTGGGAATGGCATATTAAAGATTTGAGGGGAAGATACCATGATGCATTCAGCATTAGCCCATCCATCCTGTAGCAGGAACTAGCACTGCCAGACTGTGAAAGTGTTCCCTCCTCCTCCATCAGCATCTTGACAGACTTACACTGACAGAGATTTGGGAGAGAAAAACCAGTAGAGTCATGCCATGAGATGTGATTGCTGCCATTAAAAGACAAATTTCCTTACGAGCAGCTTTGCACCTGTGTTGTTTCACCACCCTCTGCCAATTGTCTTCCAGGATCTACAACTTCGGCCACTAACTCCCCTTCCTCCATCACCAACTCAGACAGCACGGTCACTTTAAAGTCAGAGCCCAGCACAACCTCGCAGTACCCCGGACAAACCATCGTGTCGGTGTCCCAGGTAAGGCACGGGGACCTGCAGCTCTCACCTGCTGGGGGGAATGATCCAGGAAAGGCTCCAGCCTGTTGGCTCCTCATCAGCTCCTTCATCTTGCCGTGGGGAACTGGGAGGTCCAAGCCCTGCTGCTGCAGAGGCAATGGGTGGTGAAGAGGCTTCAGTGCAGAGCTGGGTTAAATTCCCATCTCCTGCCATGAAATCCTGGAAGTTACAACCCTGTTGAGTTGGTGGGATCAGCCCAGGGTAGAAACCCCAGTAGCCCCCAGGAAAAGGCTCCCTGGGCATTCCTTCTCTGTGCTTTATTGCCCCGAGGTGCTCAGTGACCACAGGGCTGTAATGCTGTCAGAGGCCCCAGATTGCTTTTGGCCCGACCTTTTCTTTGGGGTTGATTGCTGTTTCATCTTGATATTAAAAATAGGTCTAAATCAACTCACATATCACAGTTTTATGACCCAGCACTATCTTTATGCTGAGTCTAAGTCCTCCCTGAGCTGGACACGTGCATGGAGGGCAAGGTCAGCCCCGGTACCCAAGTGTCTGATGCAGCACCAGTTACACCACATGGGATAGAGGTTTTTTTTTGTTAGAAATCAAGAAATCTGGTTTATGCTGCGCCCTGAGAGAGTACACACACACCTAGAGATCTCCAAACTGGACATATTTAATCAATAAATAAGTGCAGGTGGGCCCTGGGGTGCCTCCTCCCCGCCTGGTCATTGTTCTTGCCGGGAATGGAACACCCTTCCTGCCCAGCTCCAGGCTGCTCCAAAGGGCAGCTGAAGGCACCAGGGATAACCCACCCTATTCGTAATCCATCCTAGTCCTACCCCTGTGCTCCGACAAGGGGCCCAGTGACCTGTTGGCTGCTAACTGGCTTCCTAATGGCTTTCTGCTTCCCTCCCGGGGGCAGGCACAGAGCCAGTCGGACGAGGCGCTGGCCGGCGGCCACGGCGAGTTCAAATTCGAGCCCGAGGACTACACCTTCTCCGCCAGCAGCATGGCCCCGCAGCCCGGGCTGAGCGTGCCGCTCCGGCAGGACTCCTGGTGTGCCCTGGCACTGGCCTAGGAATCTGCAACCTCCAGCCAAAAGCCTGGGGACCAATGGTTTCGGCTGGCCCTGCAAGCGGCCAACAGGCAGGACGGGTCGCCCCAGCGCCTCGGGACTGCAGGGTGTGCCACAGCCACAGGACAGGTTTCTCCTGGAGGATGTATGTGGAAAATGCTGGATGGGGCTGGGATGGTCCTTCTGTGGCACCAGCTCCCCAAAAAGCTCATCCTTCCCCGGAGCGACCCAGGGCTGCCTCCCCAAGGCCGGAATGCCGGGGCCACTTCCATTTTCCTGGGGAAAGCCTTCCTCCTTTGAGATGAAACCAGCAAATAAATGCATCCCAGAATCTATGTTTATTCACAGTGATTTCTCCCTCCTATGTTTCCTCTGTGTGCAATTTATTCCACTTTCCAATAAAGACTGCAATAACATGGCACCAAATAACTTAATTTTATTAAAATGTAAACTCTGTGGCCTGCCTTATGTTTTATTGGCCACAACAGGAAGTAAAGAGGAAAAAAAACAAACAAAAAAAGCAATGGTTGTTTTAAACATTTACTGTTTTATATTAAAAACGATCATCTCTATAGAGTGTTAGCTTCTGAAGCATTTAGTGTATCAACACTGAGCTGATGAGTCATACATGAAATAAACACGCTGCTCTTCCCTTTCCAGCTCCAAACAAAGAGTTTTTCGTTATTATTTTAGGCAAACGACATGACAAAAATGGTCAAAACCTCCCAATAATAAAAGAATACCAAATAGCTGTTTTCTCTTTTGTATTTCCTCACTGGTTTTAATATTGCCAATTCTGAGCATTAGAAAATGAGAAGTTAGTCCTCCAAAACTTAAGAAAAAGGTTTGAGGGATTAAAAAATTAAGGATGTATTGGAGGTATATTTGTTTTCATCCAGTTTTGGGGATGTTTGGAGTGGAGGATTTCCAGGTTTCAACCATGCAGAGCAGATTACTTGTTAATTATTTTAGTGAAAACCAAGTAGAAAACAACTTCTTAGAGCTGAGCCGTAGAAAAAGATCTTCAGTGATGCAAAACACACATCCCACGTTAAAAAGCTGGCAACAACATCTTTCTACAGCTTCTTGAAGGTGGGCGATGGGGACATATGCTCTGCTGGGGCAAGCAAGGGGGTCCTGGGAGTCCTGAGGAACCTGGGGGTGAGGAGAAGACCACAATGAGGAGGGGAGATGGGTGGGAAATGAAGGGGGAGCAAGGTCATGAAGTTACTTATGGCCTACTTTATTTGTTATTTCTAAATAAAATCCCCAGCCTGCCTGGACAGCTATTTATGGCCAGGAAACTGTCAAGTAATAGTTCCTTAATATAGAAGTTGACCTGTCCAGGGCTTCCTGGAGCAACTCTTCCTCTTGTCAGAAGAGATGGATCACTTGATTTTTATTATAAACAACAGGCTAAAGATGATCAGGGAGAGTGAATCTGACACCAAGTCACAACTCAGCTGCGATGGAGGGTGATGCTTTCCACCGTGCAACCCTTGCTTGGAGGACAGGAGATGCTCCAGGCACTGGGGAGCACTGGTCCCCTCCAGTGCTGCCAGAACTCAGCGGCTGGTCCCTCAACATAGCCCTGCGCAGGCATGGGGGGGTTCAAGGCACCCTTTCATTAAAGCCCATGAATGAAAACTGTCTTTGGAGGAGGATTTCTTGTGCCTCCAGAGCTTCATCAGCAGTCCATGATGCAAAGCTCCAGTGCCAGTTCATAGGGTGGCATCGCTCCAGCGCCAGGCTGGGCGCTGGCACACCATGTTTGCATGGCCAGGCTCTAACCACGGATCCACATCTCCAACGTTTGTTTTTCCACTCTCTGGCTTGCCAACACTGAGGGCAGAGCCAGGCACAGCCACGCAGCAGATAAGCCAGCAGCACGGGGCTGGTGGGTGACTCCAGCCCCAAATCCAGGCCAATCTGTGCCTCTGGGAGTCAGTAAAATGGGTGATGTGGCCCAGGCTCAGGCGGCCTCGAGGCGCCCGAGGTGACGTGTCAGGAGGCAGGCAGGCAAGAGGGAGCAGGAGCCCTGGGTGAAGCCTGAGTAATGCTCCCGGGCAGCTCCCCAAACCCCAAACTTCACAGGGGAAAAAAAAAAAACGCAGTGCAACAAAAGTCATGGCAAGATGGTTTCTATGGGTGGTGGCAGGGGGTTCTCGCTTTTTCATCTGCATGACCCCGAGGAGGAGAGTTATTTTAAAGGCAAACAAGGAGACCTAAACAATGCCAAGATGTTGACACCAGTGGCTCCAGCGGTTTTATTTATTGCCTGTTGGTAACCGTCGACCGGGCTTTGGGATGCTCCGGGGGCTGGTGACAGACGAAACGAGGCAGAGGGACAAGAAGTGAAACAACTGGGATGTGTAATTTTTCCTTCCTGCTCACTCCCTGCACTCACTGGGTGACATCATCCACAAGGTTGGTTTTTCATTTCTCGGGGGTGCCTTCCAGTCTTTCACTCCTGTTCCCAAGGCAGGAGCCATCCCTGCAGACTTCTGTCTCTCAGTCTCCTGATGGCAGAGGCAGAGTGTCTGCACAGTCCTGCAGGACAGGGGAAATTCCTTTCCTCCGGGTCTTTACACCCACAGAGGAGCCAGTCCCCCCATGCAGATCCCAGCCTTGCAGAGCCACATTCAGTGGAACCCATGCAATATTTAGCCATTCCCTCCTCAGCTGCCACTTCCCTAGGGCGTCCACTTCCCTTTATACCCCTCATTATATGGCAAAGAGGAATGTTTGCCCCAATAGGTATGAGCAAAAACCATGGGAAAATTTGGGTCTTCCCAGCTCATGCCACATCCTCAATCCTGCTCCTGCAGCCCCCTGGCAGCTGGTGGCACAGCCCAGCTCAGCCCACACGTGTGCAGGAGTTTGAAAGGCTGGAGTGGCAGCAATGCAGGAGATCAGACCCAAAACTGAGGTCTGGGAGAACCAGATCCCTGAGCTGACCATGTTATGGGCTTCCCCCACTGCAGGCACTGTCTCACCCTGCCTGGCTCCCGTGGTCAGTCAGAGCTCGCCCAGGCTGTGCTAAGAGCAGCTCCACCACCATGTGTGACCAGGCTCACCCTTCCCTGCACCATCCCCAGACAAGGCTGATTGGCAGACACACTCCAGAGACCAACTTTTACTTCTCTTCCCTAAACCTTGCCCAGCCCCCTTGGTGCCCTCTCCCCTTCCCAGGTATGGGGTGTATTTGCTCTCCTGCAGGTCCGGTGGCTTGTGGATGACTGTTATGTTTACTGTTGTTGTACAGCTGCCTTGGAGCTATCAATTGCCTTTGTTCAAAGGTCAACTGCCCAGATGATTTTACAACATGACTACAATGATCTGTTCCATTTTGCACTTTATACTGATGCCACGGTGATTTCTACCAAGTCAGCGAGTGAATAATGAAGCACTTGAGACTATAAACACATGTTGCCCTTGTTTATGATCATATTAATAGCACAATAAAATCATTGCTCACCCAAGCAGTTGGTCTCAAAAAAAAAAAAAAAAAAATTGTTTCCTTTTGATTTCTTTGTGGAAAATGGAAACTTGTTGTTCCATGTCTGCTGAACCCCCAAGCTCCAGACTCTAATGGGGTGTCACTCTTACACCAGAGCACAGAGAGACATCAGTTTTTACTACATTGCACACAGAAATCTTCCGCACAACTTGTGAGGCAGCTCAGCTGCCCACCGGGCTCTGCCCAAATTGCAAACGCCACCCAGCTGGCAGAGGGGTTTGAGTCTTCCTTGGCACAAACCTTGGGGACACACAACTGCCAGGTGAAGCTGTGCACCCAATCGCTGGTTAGGCTGATTTGTGCCAGCTGGGGAACGTGCACATTGTGATTAGAAGGGCAGGGGCATCAAATGGCCTTTTCTTGGTCCTATGGTTGAGAAGTCTATGGAGCATTGGGTGGATCCAAGAGGTTTCTCCTGGAAAGAAGATGGAAGCGAAGCTGTGAGCCAGGTACAGCGGTGCTGTAGGGGCTGAAGGGATTGTAGGGCTCTATTGTTGGTTTTTAGTCTCTCTGGAAGTGCTTGGTAATACAGAAGCAAATTCCCTGGTGCTTTCCACTCCCTGTCCACTGCTTCCCTGCTCCTCTCCAATGCTTTTTATTGCCAAGTTGGTGTCATGTGCCAGCTAGGAAATCAACTGGCATTGCTTTCCAGGTCAATGTACGGCAGTAATTAAATATCCAGGTTATTTACTTGTGCCACGGGTAAACCAGAGCTGAATACTTAATCTCACCATTGTATGCGTAGAAGAAGGAAACAAACAACACTGCTCCTTTAATCACATCAGGTGGTCCTTCTTGGTGAAAGCTTTGTGTCCAGGGGTTGGGGGCAGGTGGGGTCTCCAAGAATTTCGTCTGTTCTATACCAAATTTGCATAGAATAACCCAAAAACACTTAATGAGGAACAATAATATCTTCTGCAAAGTGCTTTTGTTTCAAAGAAGCTGCTTTTCAGGGGGAAGCTTGGTGAGCAATAGCACATTCCAAAAAAACTCTTGTTAAAGGGGGTTTGTCCCCATCCAGTTGTCTTTTTCAAAAACAATGAATCCCATGTTTCAGTAAAATGTCTACCCAAGACTACCACCACATGGATACAGTAAGTGTTGAGAGGATGGGTGGGGAGCTGTGTTGAACTGTCTTTACAGTCAAACTTAGCAAAAAGCAGTTTTATCTAAGTTTTTTAAAGCCCTGGGACTGCTGGGATTTACCAGTCTTTGTCCTGCTCCTGCAGGTTGACTTTAACATTTTTAGGAAATGCATTAGTTATGGAATTTAATGAAAGATTTTTAGAACACGTATTTCCACAGCAGTGTTAAATGTGGTCAACAGCAGGCCTTGACTATGGTGGTGTTGGAAAATGTTGGTATCTGAGCTGCTTCCAGGACCAGTCTCTCAATTGACACAAGGTAATAGTGCTGAATTACTCTTCCATAGTAGCAATTAACCTCATTAAAAGGATGTTGTTTGTGTTTCTTGATGATCTAGCGGAAAAAACCCAAAAACAAACAGGAGGAAGTGGGAAAATTTTATTGTTCAAGTAGAAGATTTTGTTTTGTCTTGGGTGCAAAACTAGTTTCATGCTTGGGAAAGCTTTGGGATCCCTCATCTTGGGAATGAGTGCAAATGGGAATGGGGAAAAGGATGGATAGAAAAGAGTAAAGTAAGGGTGCCTCTTACATTGTTGGGGTTTTTTCCGTCAAACCAAGAAAATGGCTCAGAGCAAACACTGGTGGAAACTTCCAGCCTTTGTCCCAGTCTCACCTGTGCTCACTATTCCCTTCTCTGGAGAAAAGCATGACCCATGTGTGGGATCACCTGGAAGACTGACTGCGGGAGGGAAGCAGAGGTGGGCACAGGCAGGACGTGGAGCAGAGCCCCGATGTCACTGTTATTTCAGGTGTCAGTATCATTCCCTCCCATCTGTTCACTCCATGCTTGTAATAAAGAAGAACAGCTCTGGCTCGTGACATGAATGGGAATGATGGGCATTTAGCCACGGGAGCCTGCTGGAACATCTGACTGGAGGGGTGCTTAAGCTGCTTTTAGTGCTATGGCCACAGTGAGGGGGTAGGAAGTGCTGCTGGAGAGCCCACCCCGCCGTGTGCCAGCAGGAGGACTGAGATGAGCAGCCATGGTGGAATCAACGTTTAATCATTTACCCCGAGCGTGATGGAGGCTGTAACAGCCACTCTCTGTGTGTATAGGGATCTGTAAGCATGAATGTTGAAAGGGGAAGGTGCTGCTCAAAGGGCACCATAAAGTGGCCTTTTGGGGGGGCAGTTTATTCAGATCCACCTTTGTTTGCTTTGTGGGAGCACATTCCAGTGCCATGGTGCTCTGTTTCTGGCAAGGCCAGCAGCACGGATGGGGATTGCAGCGTGATTGCCACTCCCGAGTCTGACCTTGACATCTTTCCTCCTTGATTAATAATGCCTCGGCACCAAACAAGAGCAAAGAACTCAAAATTACCCTGAGCCACTACCTTCTGTGTTCAGGATTAATGGTGGTGATTGAGCCTCACTCCATGGGAATTCCCTTGGAAGATGTAAGCTGGCTTTTCTGCTGTCCTAAAGCATTGTAAACCTATTATGCCATCATGGGGATCATATGTATATATTTCTATATTAAATAATGTAGATATAATAACAAGGCAAGATTTGGGATGGAGTTTGCACTCAGGTGTAGCTGAACATTTTACCATCACCTTCTTTCAAGAGGAAAAAGTGGTGATTACAGACTGTCAGTCCTCTATAACTGAGTTCATCCTAGTTAACAACAGCCCTACAGCTTGGATTTCTTCAGGTCATGCCCCAAAACAGGCTTTACCCAGGAGCAAATCATTCCTGTGTGCTGAGTCACTGGAAGGATCTTGCCGTTGTGTGGGAGATAGACCATGATAACAGCAAAGGTTAAAGGGACTTTGTTCCTGGCTGACTTTCTCTCTCGGTGCATTGCAGAGCTTGGTCCTAAATGCAGCCTTGCATCCACAGGAGAAGGTCTGTGAGCAGGAGCCTGGTGTGCCAGCTTGGCCTTGTGCTCTGCATTCAGGGTCAATGTACCTGCAGTGTCTGGGGTTCCCAGGACAGCCTCAGCACGTGGAATGCCTCACTCCTTCTCTTGGAAGAGGCTGAGGACCCAGCAAAGCTGCTCCAGGAGCATCACTTCAGCAGGACAATTGGTCCCGTCAGTGTCCCTGCAGCAGCCTTTGCTACGTGCCCAGGAGTGATTGATGGTGGCTTGAGCTTTGCTTTTAAATCATGCAGATTTGCCATATATTAACACACGATTAGAAAGGATTTAGCAGTTTAAAATATTAGTAATGGATAACTGAGCAACAAGTTTTAATAACAGTGCTCCTTCTCAGGTGGGCTCTGCTTTGAGGTTATTGACTCTGACATTACTGCCTGCCCTTTCCTTTAGACAAAGACGCAGGACTGGTCTGTGTGTTCCTCTGTTTGCCCTGCTGTGTTTCAGAGCCAGCCTTACCTTTGCAGTGTAAATGGCAATACATTCTGGGGAGAGAAGGGCTACACCTACCCCATCACTCTGAAGGCAGATGGCTGGGAGAGCACGAGCACCCCGTGGTGCCCATGGGGAGGGAGCCCTTGGCCTGCCTGTGTCTCCTACCCTTGGGAATTAGTACCTATGCCTAAAGAAAGGGAAGACAGGAAAAGCACTGCCTTATACCATTTGGGGGGGTGTGACAACCAAGGCAGACTGGAGGCATCACAAGTTGCTTTGAGATGTTGGCACTTTTGCTCCCTGGGAGCATCAGATTTTAGAAGGGTCTCTGTGCTCACATGGTGCCTTTCCTTACACTTTTTGAAGTCTATGGTTGTTACAAAATCAAGGTACCTTTTGACTTTTCTTCTTCTGGCTTGGTTTGTGCATTACCAATCATTTTGGTTGTTGTGGTGTCAACAGGGCTTGTAACATAACCACAAAATCAGATACATCTGGAGAATGCTAAGCAAGGTCACGAGGGATGGAGTTCCTTTTGGATCTTAAAGGCAGCCTGGATAAATGGCAACCAAACCCTCTTGCATTTGCAAGAGGCAAAAGCCAAAAATAAAACCACAATTGCATTCATGTTCTCCAGTTAAAATAGCTGTCTTCTATTCCTCTAATTAAATTCAGTTTTGATTTTTCAAAGAAAAGCAGGCCAAGGATCAGTCCATAATGAGTGGGAAATTGGTTTGGATAGAATAGAAATCTACTTATCTCTTCATCAGAAACCAAATCCAAACAAAACCAGAATCTGATTTAAGGTTTAGAAGCTTTTTTTTAAACTCAGCATTTGAGCGCTTCTGAATTTCTCACTGAAATCCAAAACTAGGAGTTTAAAAAAAAAGAAAAGGTCAGGGAGTAATCCCTGTGATTTCTCATTCTTACTCAGAAGCAGGAAATTTAGGGACTTCCTCATACGGTTTCTGGGGAGACTGACATACTTTCTGTTATCACTGATGCCTTTTTTCGAGGTGCACAATTGGTCTGCAGAAAACACAAGGCAAATGTTTAGGTTATTTTTCCACCCTGAGTCAGGCTGCCCCAAAGTGGTGGCTCATTAAGAAGGCTGCGCTCCCACTAATCACCAGCTTGGGTTGAGGCTTCAGCCAGCCCGGAGCATATCCTTGGAGTGCAGGCTTATCTCGGGAGCTTCCTGAGTCTGCAGAATTGAATGAAAGTCTCACCAGGAAAAGTGCTTTGTTTTGCTTTTGGTTTGTTTTGTAAGAAAGCTGAGAATTTCCCTTCCCAGCCGAGCCTGGACTGACCACAGGGAAGCTCACAAGTTTCTGCGCTTCCCATCCTTGGGCTCTCTGGGTGTCTTTGAGTTCTTCTCCAAACGAGTACAGACGCATTTTCTCTCATCCCCTGAAATTACTAATTGAGTTCTAATTTGGAAAGAGGCTGCCAATCAGCTGACCCTGGTGTCAGTTGAGTTCCTTCCCTTCTCCAATGAGATTTTTTTGGTAAAACAATGGTAAAATGTTTAATCTCTATCAGACTTTCAAGCTTGGCTCCCCACCTTTGACCCCGTATTTATGAATGACTTTCTGGTGCCACCTTCATGAGAGAAATCCTCTGTTGCACCCCCACTTGAGCAGAAGCTGGAGCTGGGATGTCATGGGGCAAAGTGACCTGACAAAGGTCCAGCAGCAGGTCAGTGGCAGGAGCAGCCCTGGGTTCTTAACTCTGGATTTTGTAGTGGAATTGTTGTAAAACCAGCCTGGATAGTGAAGTTTGGATTGTGTTTGAGAAATGCAACCACTGCTGGGGAGTAGACAGTGGACCTGGGTTAGTCCTGCTGATGGACCTGAATCTACAAAGCCATCCTGGAGTGGAGCTGAGCTGCTGTAGAGGAGTCTTTGCCATCTCTGCCAGCACCACACTGTCCTCCTTAAAGCTGGCGTTATCTCCCTAAAAAAAGGTCATTTCAGGCTGAAAAGCAGCAAAGATCCTCCATTTCAGACCAAAAAGGGATTTTGTTGGGTTAGGGGGGAATCAACTAAATTTGGAAAACACTTAAAGTTGCCTTAATTTAACAACAGCTTTTATTAGATTGCACTTGTCCAATGAGATTAATGGATGTTTTCCTTTGAAACTCTGGGAGTCTTTCCTAGACACTGGGAATAAGCAGGCTCCTTCAAATGTTCTGCTTCCTACAGGATTTACTGGCGAAAGATTTAATACAATTCAGCACAAACATTTTAACCTTTCCATCTAGAATGCTGAATTCAACCGCTTCCTGAATGTGCATAATTTAAAGGCTCGTGTTTTCCTGTGTCATGCTCTCTGAAGCATTTTACGTCGCCTCGCTCCTATTGACTCTTTTAAGAAAACACTCCGTGAGTATACAGTCACTTTCAGATAACTCAGATGTTTACTTTGTGAATGAAGGAGGAAATGGAATACTCAAATAAAGTTATGCGTCCAAGTGCCGGGAGCTAACTGCCCTCTTAAATTTGCCTGTCTTCTTGAAAGAGTCTTTAAATACAATTTATGACGTAAAGAGCCTTTCCTTAGTGCTGAGTAGGATCCCCACTGCCTCAGTTATAAATGGATGCTCTCAGCAGCCACGTGTGGCTCTTGATGAGCTGGGGACAAATGTTGGACTTCCAGGAGCTCATGTGCATCCCACTGATCTGGGTGGGGTACAAACAAGTAGGCTGCTGCCTGGGCTGCTGTTTTGATGGAGTTGTCTGGCACAGACAGAGCAACAAGCAGGTAATTAAAGAAAAGGAGGGTTTCTAGCATCATCTAACCACTGTCATGCTAGATTTTAGTATTAGATGTAGATCTCACAGCTGTGTGGCTGCCTGTGTGAGCAGTGCCATTTGTTGTCCTGTTTCTCCTGCTGCTGGTTTAGGACAACTTAAATGTGATTTGTATTTAGGGATATAACTCAGGCCAGTCCCTAATTATCCTTGTCTCTGCAGTGTGTGAGGACCCGCGTAATTGTTTTTTCTTCAAAATGGTTGGCAAGCATGACTGAATTTGCATTGAATTAAAAAATAAAGCAATCCCCCAGTGAATTAACCTTGCAGGCTCCCCAGCCCGTTTCTCCACCCCTTTCCTTCAAGGGAGTTTCTCCCAGGACCTCATTCCACTGCACTAATGAATTGCTACAGTAATGGGAATATGATTGACATGTTAAATGTCCTTCCTTGAGCCAGGATGATTATAGGGAGACATTTATGAACAGGCACATGTGGCTGGTTTGGCTCTGCCAGCCACGGGCAGGGCTTTGTGGGAGGCTTGGAGGATGCCCGAGGGACTCGAGTGCAGCCCTCCTAGCAGAGATTTAATGCCCCTAAGCCATCACTTGGCACAGAGCTTTTTGGGTTAGCATCCAGTTATAATGCTTTGACATAGATATCCATTTATTCATGGAAAGAGGAAAGGTTTCCGAGTCCCTTTGGGTGCTGTTGGCTGTGATTTGATCACAGGATGGGCAAACGAGGTTTACTTTCTTGGATCCCAGTTTGGTTGTGGGAGTTTGATGGTCCTCATCTCTGCTCTTCCCAGCAAAGCCACGACATCCTCAGTAGAGAGGGTGACCATGAAAAGCTGCCTCCTGATACCCAACATCCCTGGCCAGAAGCAGGACCAGGGGCCAAACTCTGCTTCACACAATAACATTTGAGCCAAGGGCTGCTGTCTCCTGCGCCCTGGGCAGGGAATGCAGGGATAACCTGGAATGGGGCCAGAAAGGTGAGGTCCTGGAAAACTGGAGTAATTGTGTCAGATAAAGAGCAGGGACCCAAATGAGGATGCAGCCTCCAGGGTGGGGGAGAGGGCCAGATCTGGAGGGCAGATTGATGGAAGGAGGGACTGATTTGCATTCAACCACCCCTTCAGTCCTGCTGCATCTCCCCAGTGTGGAGTTCTCCACAGTACCTCTGGTCCCAAGATGTAAGCTTGGGAAGTTTTTGGGACATGAAGGAGATCCAGAGTGATTTATGTATTCCTGATGGTCGGTCCCTCTTACCGAGCACTTTGCAGAAGGACAGTGACGGGGGAAAAGGGTCCTAGATCTTCCTCTCCCCTCCCAAAGTCACAAATACGTCTGTCTGAGGGAGGTTGTGGCAGGTGAGGGCAGACCTGTGGGCCAGGCAGAGGTCACTCACAAGGTCCCATCTCTCTCCCAGCACAGGCTGTGCCACCAGCAGAATCCCTATCGCACACTAATATTGGATTATGATCGTGAGACTCCACAATGTCACACTGATAAGGGTGAGGGTTTTTTCCCTTCTATGAGCCTGTTTCATTTTAACACGTAGGTATGTCAAGTGAAGGGAATGTTTTCCCTTCTGCATCAGACTCCAACTTCGCCGAGGTCAGTCACGGGAACGTGTGTGCAGATGTCAGGGCTGGCAAGGAGGGTGGTTGTGGGGCACACAGTGCTCCAGGGGCTCTGGGGAAGGGAAGGGGCTGGGTGGGCAGCCCTTGATGGCAATGGGATACTGGGGATCAAGACATGGTGAAGGAAAGACTGATGTTCACAAGGTGTGCCGGCAGAGCTGCCTGGGTCTGTTTCAGAGGGTACTGCAATATTACAAGGACAGTTAAATCATGAATAGTCACCAGTTTTCCCAACCTTATCCAGGTAGTGTTTCTGGAATAGGCCTAGAAGGCACCTTCACTCTTACTTTCTCAGGTCCTTCCGAAGCATGCAAGAGGTCGGCACAACCTCTGGGGGTATCTCACATCTCTGCACTGTCCATCAGTGGCCAATGTGAGGTGCTTCAAATGCAGAGGTGGACCAAGGAGTGATGGTGGAAACAGTTTGCTGACTGAGAAAGTGCTTTTGCAATCCTAGATAAAAATTTTCACCAGAAACTGATGTTGTTGAGGCAGGAATACCCTGAGGACCAAAAAAACTTAATACTTCTTCCACTTGAATGTGACCTGCTTGCACAGTGAACCCCCAAACCAGGTAATGTTTGAGGAAAGAGAGGTAGGAGTCATTTGAAGGAGAAAAGTAGCGGCAAAAAGCAAACATACATTTGTAAACTCCATTGTCTGGGACTGGTTCCCACAGGAGGAGCCTTCTCAGTCCCTCCAAACCAAATGGTCCCTGGGGGAGAAGGTAGTGGGGTGCTGGAGGAAGGGCTCTGGCTTCCCTTGCACTAAGCTCTAATTAATGAATTAAAATGTAGAAATGCATCCCAGCCTGAACAACCCCTGCAAAACCTCTGCCAGCTCCATGAGCATCCAAGTCAATCCTGCACACCAAAATGTCAAAGGGGACAATAGCAACTAAAAATAGGCAAAAACAGGAATTTGCCTATAATATTTTTAACCTTGGAGGATGACAAAGTTATATATAGCTAATATAGAAAAATGGGGTTTGTTGCTTAAATGGGGAAAATAAAAACTGTGCCTGTTCAGCTGGGTAACTGCTTTAGTTTCTGCTGAATTTCAAGCCTAATAACACTTTTTTTTTGGCACTGTACCTGTTTGCACTTATCCTGAGGCTGTTGCACGGTGTGTGGGCTTCCTGGGGAGGCTGAGGGGCAAGTGTGGATCACGTATTAAAGGCACTGAGTGTTAGTGGGGATTTTATCCCCTTCTCTTGTATGTTTGGCTGAGTAGGACAGAGGAATGGAGGGTAGGGCTTGGGTTGCAGAGGCAGTTTGGAAATGGACTCATGCAGTTGCTGCTGCCTGGTCATCATCTAACTCTCCAGTTTATGCTGGAAATCTGCCATCCACGTTGCTCCTTGGAAGGACAAGGAGACAGGAGCAAGTCAAGGCTGCTGCTCCCTCTGCTGACTCTGGCTGTGGGCAGGAGGTTGAGCCTGGGTTCCAATGGTACCTGTGCCCAACTCACCGTGAGCATCGCCAGGGTGGGAACCCACTCCCAGAAGAGCTATTTGGTAAATACTCAAAAGGTCACTTTTGCCTTACCGCAGAAATAGATGAATAAACAGGAAACAGGGGGTTGAGCAACTGTTTCTTTTTTTTTTTTTTTTATGTACCCTTGTGGCAAACTATGACTTTTACCAAATAATATCTTGGTGATAAAGCACTCAGGATTCAACACTGAATCAAAGAAAACTTTGCTATTGAATTTAATGGGAACACGTTCAAGTCTGTAATCTGCAATAGGACTCTTCGCTTTTTTTCACCTTGCAGATCCCTTTAATCCTTTAGCAACCATGTGTATTTTCCAAAGAGATTTTCCGTATGTCCCAGGGGTATAAAATCACAGTGGGAAAGAAGTGCTGCTCATAACCTGTGAGCAACTACAATCTGTCTACTGCTCTGCTGGTAACACCCTGTGGATATTTGCTTCTCAGAGATTAGAGGAACAAAGCTAGGAGAGAGCAACGTTCCATTATGGTGGAGCATATAATATTGTGATTATTACTCATGCCCTCTGTCTAATTAATCATTTTGTGTGTTATTTGAAGGCAAACAGGGCCTTTGGTTCATTATCGCTTATACATACACAGAACTGGAGTCACTTCAGTGCTGTCAGACTTGGTTAATCCCTGCCTGGGTTTTGTACATGTCTGGGTATCTGAATCATGGCCATGGCAAATGATCTACTAATATGTTTACTCCACCAGTTTGTTCATATGGAGCCAAATATATGAAAGCATTCAAACTCCGGAAAGCACAGATATGGTTCTAATGGACTTGACAAAGGCATCTAATGTTAAAGGTTGTGAAAAACGGGGTTGCTGACGAAATGCTTTTTTTGCTTTCTTTTAAAGTATTTTGTTTGTATTTCTTTTATTATTTATATTTTATCCTGCTCAATGTTTTAAACTGAGAGGCAGGAAAAGGGATTGGGAAAACTCTGAATTCTATGAAAACAGAATTAGGGGGCAAAAATAGCAATTTAATCTGAAGCAGAGGAAAAGGATGATTGCTGAAGATGGGTTTTTTGTGGTACCCAATGGAGGAGCCAGACTATGAGCTGCAGCTCAGCCAGTTGCCAGTTACTGGGATGCTGCAGTGGTGGCATAAATCACAATGGTCACCAGGTTATCCAGGCAGCTCCAAGGTGCAGTTATCCTGCTTGCCCAGCCCATGCTGCCTCACTGCATGGCAGCACTGAAAATCTGGACCGTGGATTTTAAAACTCAAAGAATCTCTGTATCCTTTTCTGCACTGCTCCTCTGTACAAGAACAGAGCCTGCTTTCAGGCTCTGCACTTGGAAGACTTCACATTAAGATTGTAACATTTTGGCTACGAGTGATATAAAATGCAGTTTGCTTTATTTCCTAATTAATGACAGTACATAAGGCAACAGTAAACTCAATTGCTTCCAACAGCTTTTTATATTCACTTGGAGGCATTTACAGAAATACGACTCGTGTACCCAGCAGAATCTTCCCTTGACCAGATGTAGAAGGAAAACACTTTTATTGGCTCCATGATAATATCACTAAAGAGGAAACAAGCTATAAAAATAATGAAAAAACCGACCCAAACTGAATGTGAGAGTTGCTAAACTGAGAGATACAGAAACAAATACAGAGAAGATAATAAGGCCTTTTACTGATAGTGTTGTCCTGTGTAAATAACGCAGACGCGCTGAGTAAGTCTCTCTGCAGTGAGACTCATTAGAAACACGTACATCAGCCCCGAGCAATTACTTTGATTGTTCCCCAGCTTCTTTTCACAATAAATGTCTGCAGACTGACCAAGGCTGGAGTCATTCTGCTCACTGTGTGTCCTTGCAGATATACAGCCATGCTGCAAACAGGGAACTGCCATGTATTTCCCACTCAGGATCTGGGGCTCGTTGCTTTATAGACCAGATTTCAGGAGATGTTCTAGTCCAGGAATGTTGATTAAACAAGACTGTTAAAACTGGAAAAGAATGAAGCACCCACTTCTGTAAGGAATGAGTATGGCCAAGGAATATATCGACCCATGATTATCTGGCACATAGATCTTGTCTTGGGTTTGCATCTGCAAAGGAATGAGATGCTCCTGAATTGAAACAAAACTCATGTGGATGCTGTCTTCCTAAACGTCAAACCTGTTCACAAATAAGTCCAATTAACACTTTTTTTGCTTAAAATTAAAGATAATGAAGTTCTGCACACATCGGCACTCGAAGAACTCAGCAGCAGATTTTCAGAGGTGGGACATGTCTATGTCTCCTCGGAATATGAGGGTAAAGGTGGGATGGCCATATTCTGCCCTGGAGATCCAGGTTGAAAAGCTGTGTGTCCATGGGATACCACGAGCATCAGGAACTCAGCACCAAGGCAGGAAGAACCCAGTAAGTGCCAAGTTACACCTTGTGCCACCCAGACACAACGAGAAGGGCAAAAAAGTGGGTCCGGGGGAAATCCTGAGAGTTTAGTTGAGCCCATGTTGGTGGGTAGCTCAGGTACACCAGTTCTGGTTTACTGCTCGGCATCAAGTCATAGTCTGGCTAGTAAAGAGCTACTAAACAACTGACATAGTTTTGAGAGGTTGCAGCAAGGACAGTTTTTAGTGTTGGGATCACCTTATACAGCCTCTTTGACTGACATAATGCCCTAAGAGGAAAAGTGTCATCACCTAATCAGAAACATCAATAATCTCCACCTCAAATGTTCTGACTGGAAAATAAGAGCTATACACTGTCATCATGTGCAGAACAGGATAAATTGTGTGCCTCATTTTAATAAGTATAAAATTCAGGTGGTGGTCATGCAAACAGCTTTATTAAAGGAAAATTTAATTCTTTGTATTTTATCCCTCTTGGGCAAAATCCCATCACCTCGCCTTGCAGAGGTGCAGCACAAGAACCCACACTGAAAGCCATGTGTCTCCTGAGGGAGCTGCAAGAAGTCTAGAGAAATGTTTGGCTGAAAGTCAGGAATGAAAGCTAAATTTCCTAATGCAAATTTTCTCTTTTTCCTTGGTTTTAAATATGTTGCCTGGGGAAGGTCAAATGAAAGAACAAAATAAATGAGCATGGGAGACTACAGCCTTTGGCAGCACGATAGAAGTGTGATGTAATAACAAACATAACCTGAAATGCAGTCAAAGTGAAAATGTATAAAAATTGAGAACACTTTTGTCTTTGGTAGTCTGAAGGTAAGGAGGTGACCAAATGATACCCAACAAGCGGAAACAGCAAAGCAGACTCTGAAGCATAAAATTTCGTGGTTGCATGGGAAAAGATGAGCAGTGAGAGTTAAGAATGATCAAAGCATCAAATAGATTTATATATCATTGTTCCTAGGTGACAATAAGGCTTTTCTCTCCTCTTCGTGTCACAAGTGTTCTCTCCTTCATACATATTTTACAGAGGG
>VWZG01000443.1:0-40913 GCA_013396735.1 Grallaria varia
GGCAGTTATTCCGCAAATCACATTACTTCTAAAGTGTGGAAAAGCTGAAATGAGATTGACAGCTTCAGAACTGAATTTAAAGTTTTTATCCAGATCCACTCTTTTGCAAATTGTTTATCCAGCCCCACTGGCCTGTCTCCAACAGTGATTATGGGAATAGTGATACTCCCTGGAAAAACTCCACCTTCAGCTGGCTGAAGGACTGTTTGCGCAAGGGAGGTTGCCTTCTGAATTTGAGCCTTTGATTTCTTTTCCTTTGTTCAATTATTTTTGAAATCATATATCTATATATTTCACAATTACATGAAATGCATCTAAATGTCATTTGAGCTAGTTATTAGAAAAGTCTGCACCTATGTCTCGCAGTCTGTAGTGGTTCTTTGTGTAATGGCATTTCCAGTATATTGTATGTATTCAAAAATATTTATGCTTATTTGGTGTAGATAATTTCAGAAATTACCCCTGCTGTCTCCCTGGCCCAATATATCATATTTCCATGGATGGGGTAAAAGTTAATGTTTCTGGCAAGCCCAGATCTGCAAAAAACCACTGTGCTGCCATTCTGTGGTTCTGCAGTAACCTGTAAGTAATGCTGTGTGAGGGAGGTCACCTCCACAAGAATATAAACACTCCCTTTCTTATTTTCACATTACTAAATGTAATAGCAAGAACAGAGCAGACCCCTAGAGCCTCTGTTTATTCTGTTGAGCTCACACTAGGAACAGAAAAAGAAAACAGAATTCCATCTCTTAAACTGAATGGTTGGTTCTCCATTCAGCTGATCTTGGAAACCTTTGGGTACAATTCCATGTAAAACAATTTCATAAAATATGAGATGCCTTGAACGAAAGATTTATTTAGTCACCACACTGTAAGAGAAGTGGTGATCCACCATCTCCAAGCTTTAAAGAAGACCTGTCATTTAAATGATGTTACCTCCTGCTCTATCTGAGAGCCCATTTGAGTATCCTTGGCAATGCATAGGAATATTTTTAAGCTCTTCCATGTTCTTCCCAATGTGAATTACAGCTGAAATGCCTTTTTGATGTTTAGACTTCTCTTAGAATTTTTGCATGTGTTTCCAATCAGAAAATAAACACAAGATGTTTTGAAATGTAAATGTAAAATGAAAGATTGTCAGGTAATAGCTTTAAAAGCATTTTCTTCTCAAGTCAGAGTGATCTATTCATAATATATCTTATTAAGTTAGTTCTTATTGGAAGACCTCTACTGCAGTAATTTCAGATGTTAAACCACCCATGAATCATCAGAAGTTATATATGTAGCTAGAAGCTTCCTGGTCTTCTGTATTTACTTCTTCTGTCTTCAGATTAATCAGGTGTGAGTCACTCTCCAACAAATAATTTTCATTTATACATTTTTAAAATAGCTACTCATGAGAGATTGTCTGTCTACCTCACTGAATACCTGAGACTAACACCGGTCTATAAATAAAGTTTATGGCAATCTTTTCATGATTAATAAATCTTTTTTATGCAATAGGAAGGCTAATTTTTTATTCTTCTTCTAAATTGTCTCCATTGTAATTGATTTAAATCTTTGGTGAACCTGACAGAGATAATTTAATTTCCAAAAATTTTGATTCTCTGGCATGTTACAACGACGAATGTGAATCTGTGTAGCATGGACAGCTAAATAAAACCCTGTAGCAGAAATCCAGGGTATGCGTTAGCTTTTTCTGCTTTTGCCAATGTTTTTGGAAGTAAGTGAACAAAACATGACAAAACTGACAATTTCTTCTAAGTTTTTGAATTGTTTGAAGTGTTTTAAAATTCTGGGCATTCAAAAGGTAAATACTGTAGATAACTCCATATAGCTTCCTGCTCATAGTCTGGGTAAATCTGATACCGGCATGCTGAATTACAACTTAAAATGTACATCAATATTGTTTCATTTTGCGGACTGTTCAGGTGGGCCCTCACAGATGGGAGGAACATATAAACACTAACTCTGTAGTACTTGCTGCTGCCTGAGGCTGGCTGCTCTTTTGACTCCTTCAGAAATGATATCCTGCTTCTGAAAGTTAGTAAGATTTTTTTTCATCAGAACTACTCCAGGTTTATGCATTGCACCAGGATTTAGTCTTTTTTTCTTCATGTTCCTGTCCCATAATATCTATATTTAATGGATTCCCTATGGAAAAGGTCCTTATGATCTCTGGATATGTCTTAGAGTTACCTTTCAGGTACACTTTTGTAAAGACAGGAAAGGCAGGATGCTAACATCATCTGTGGAAGTCTAGAATTATCAGTCTTCTTATGTATATTTTACCCAAATATTAGTGTTTACAACACTTCTATGTGGAATTACTTAACTCTCTTAATACACCTAGCTGGGCAAATGATTGCAAATTACTTTTTACTTTTTTAATTTAAATAATGTCTGAGTCAAGCGGTTCTGAGCTCACAGCAATGTTGGGCAACTTCACCTCCTGCCCACTAAAAGATAATTACTCCTACCTGTCCTTCAAAAGTTCCTCAAAGATCATGGAAGAAGGTACTCAGCATATATAAATGGTCAGAATTATTATAATAGAAGTCATGGAGGGTAAAAGATTGTCCATTACAATTCAACTTAAACCTCCACCCCTGCTCTGAGCAATGAGGAATTACCAGTCATGCTTTGGTATTGTTTCACCACTCTACTTCCTATAGAAAAGTACCTTATTTTGTATTTTACGAAGGCACACTGGTACAACATTTCTGTAGAAGAAAGAAAATGTTAATTCTGAATTTTAAAGAATGTGTATCAATTTATTATTATGTATATTATGGTAGAATCGGCTTAACTGGCATGCCCAGCATTTGTCAGTGTATCACGTCATCAATTAATAATGAGACTCACAGATGGTGCCTGTATATAAACTGGAAAAATATCCTGTTTCTTGGATTTTATTAGCTGTAAATCACTGTTCATTACCATACACATTATACTGCACTGCAGTTTGGGCAGTCCAAATGAAATAAGTCTGTGTTAGCATATGGTTCTGGGTGTTAGTTTTACGGACTGAATGAATGAGGGTAATTTTCCACATCTTCCTGATCAAGAGGCAATTGTGACCTTTGTGAGCAGCAAAGATTTGAGTTTTCATTAATGCAACTGAAAATACACATAATTAGCTATGTCCCTGTGGAAAAGGTCATAGCAGTCTTTCAAAGTGGCTTATAGCTATCTTAAAAAGTGCAGGAGAGGCTGTCCTTTTACAACAGCAGGGGAGGCTGGGCTTAGATATCTCCTAGGACACTCTGCATGTCAGGGTTACATCAAAAGGCTCAGCAACTCTCTTGATCCTTTCGATCTCTGGTGCCAGCCCCAGTCCTCATGCCTGGGGTGACCTGACACCCCCCAGATCCACTTATCAGAAAAGCAGTTCCTTGACATGGAGAAGGGAAACACCGGTGTTTGCTTACTTGGGGCAAGAAAACTAAACTTGGTTGGGGCAAAAAATAACTCTGCAGTCTCTCAGAAGGGTGGCAGCTTAGGCAAGAGCTTCCACGGGGCTCTATCTTAGGGCCAGTTCTTTTCAACATATTCTTAAATTACTTGGACACAGGACTTGAAGGTATACTAAGTAAGTTTGCCAATGATATTAAATTGGGAGGAGCTGTTGACTCTCTAGAAGGCAGAGAGGCCCTTCAGAGATACTTAGAGAAATTAGAGGGCTGGACAATCACAGACCATATGAAGTTCAAGGGCAAGTGCCAGATTCTGTGATTCTAAAATTCTACAAACTTAGTGTGAAAGAACGTCTTGCTGTGACTTTGTCCAACCCCCTGTTCAGAGCAGGGCCAACTTCAAAGCTAATTCAAGCTTCTCGGGGATGTGTCCCTCTGAGTTTGTACCACCTCCGAGAACAGAGATGACACCATCTCTGTGCTTCACTGTTGCACTCCTTCTGTTCAAAGTATTTTCTGTACGACCAGTCAGCATTTTTCCTTCTGCAAGTTGTAGCTATTGTCTCTTGTGCTTTTGCTATGCAACCCTGAAAAAGGCAGTGTTGTTTTGTCTTCTCTAGAACTCTTTAGATTAGATTTAATTCTTTATAATTAGATCTTCCCTCGGTCTCTTTTCCAGGCTGAACAAACCCTATGCTGCTTCTCTTATGTTCCTATTTTGCTATATGGTAGTTTATGCTATATAACAGTTTTGTAACTTACCTACCATACTTTATTTTAATATTACTTATAATAGTATTTTCTTACTGTTATATTAGCAATTTTCTGTTTCCTATTTCATATGTCGTATTATAAAATTTCATAAAAAATATCTATACTTATCTTTATGGAAAATACCCTCAACTGAAAAATAGTTACCATTGAGTAAATAATCTAGTTAAATTTCCCTTTATCATGGAATTTCTCCTGCCCTGTGTGTTTAGGTCCTAAATTAGTGAGACAATGCCCTGGGTTACAGCTTTACACCGCGGATATAAAATTAGTCAGAATAACTGTACTAAGATGAAAAAGAATTCAACCCTTTTTCATTTCAATCCCTAAGATCTAATTCTTCGGACTGTAGGAAGAAGTCAGAACACAGTCAGAATCAAATATAATTTCACCAGAAGCCATATGCAGAGATGCTTAGTATGTTGATTTCACACAAATGCAACCTTTACAGCATCCTCATTGTAAAAGTGATCAAAGGCATAACATGCCAAATTATTGGATTCAACTTTGAGTGTGGCACAGGATTTACAAGTTTATCCAAGTATTATATTTGGCATAAACTGTTTAAATTCTACCTAGAGAATTGGAACAGTGACAATCTCTACTAACCACTTGCAGTTCTGACATAATAGCAATGAAATAAAATAGGCAGCCATGGCTGATTAGAGACAATATTGACAGGCGTTTGTAATAATGTCCATCAGGGCTGTCTATCACTCTCCCTTATTGGGATTATTGAAGGAGTAATATACTGTTATTGCAATAACACAAAATTTATTCATAGATAAAAAGTAACTCCTATTTAACTGCTAGTAGGTACGTCAGATGGCTTAGAGACAAGAAACTCTTTTGGCTGTGTTTGATTTTAGCAGGAAGCAGGGATATGTGTAGCGCCATTGCTCCAGAGAGAAGGTTGTAAGGATACACAGAAAACATCAAAGCTGTTGGTGGTTTCGGTAGGTATCAACAGGAGGATCGCAGGTTAAATGTTTATTTTTCTGCTGTGAAGTAATTTCTATACGCTTTCATGTTTAGAGGTATGAACATTAAATTAATTAAAGAGTTTTTTGGTTTTGTTTTATCTTTAAGCTCTATTTAACACATCTTCTCTGCTAACAAGCAAAAATATGAGTATTGTTTCTTTTTGACCCGGTAGGTATAAGACTTCCACAAAAAAAGATCAAAGAAGTTCCCAAGAGTTTTCATTACTCTGATAAGGAGCTAGGAGAAGAGGAAAGACGTGAATCTCTGGAATGTCCTTGCATGACTGCTCAGAATTAATTGCTTGCAGCTTTTTGAATTTATCTTAGTTTGACTCTACTTGCTATTCAACCTTAAAAATATTTTTTTTAGATAGAAAGCCCTATGAAATAAAATTCCAAAATATAATTTAATAATGTCCCTAGATAAAAATAACTGTTTATTCCTAGGGTACTCTCTGCCTTGTAGAAGGGTGCAACTAGTAATATATTCAGGTTTATCACCAGCATTCCACTCTTCAGCTGAGAGACAGTCAAGTCAGTTACTGATCAGAACAGGCTGCCCAGGGAGGTGGTTGAGTCACCATCCCTGGAGGTATTTAAAAGACATAGAGATGTGGCACTTAGGGACATGGCTGAGTAGTGGATCTGGCAGTGTCCCATTAACTGTGGGACTTGATGAACTTAAAGATCTTTTCTAACCTTAATGATTCTAAAGCCTAATGATTCTATAATTCTATGATTTCAGATTGACATTGATGTGAAAAAACTTTAATGATAAACCGAAAGGAACAAATGCATTACAAAATTAATAATCAGAATAAACTGAGCAATACCTGCCTTATGTTATTCTTATGCAGCAGCTACTTCATTACATTCCTTCTGTGTAATAAATGCAATTTCAAAGAGAACAAGACTAGATTCTGTGAAAATGTTAATAAATTCTAATCACATGCAAAAATGGGCGCCAGCCAATTTAACAGTTTCTGTGAAAATAAAAAAAAAACAGTTTGAAACTTCGTTTTTCCTCAAACAGAATGCTAGTTGTGGAACACTACCGTCAACATATGCTTATTGAGCTTTTTTTCCACTTAATTTGTTTTGCAATATAATTTACATAAATGCTACTGTTACCACTACTCAAATATGCGATTAAAAAAAAAATCTAGGTATTCTGGTTTATAATGAGTATCAACCCTCCAGAGTGCAGTGATTTACATAATTACCATAAATGCACCATCAGTAACTGAATTGCAAGTCCCTGTATTACTCTCTTAGCTCCTATAATCTTCTCTTACTTTGTCTGGCTCCTATTTTTAGACTACTCAAGAAATTTTCAAGTAATAACAAGGCTGCACTGACTTTGCTTAGCTTTGGGGTTTTTTGAGCAAAGCAGAATAATGAATGATTTCATAAAGCAGATAATTAGACAGACTATTTCACTGAATCCAGCATCTTGCTGTTGCACACAATGCATTTCCCTTTCTATTTGTTGGCAAGCAACATGTTAAAAACAGTTAGGGTTTATTTTTTTTCTCCTAAAAAACTTGGAAGGCTATTCAAGAACTTGATTGCTCCACTTCCATCCTAGACTTAATACATTTATTTTTTGCATGTATGAATGCTGGGTGATTAAACCAGTCTCAGTCACTGCTATTCAAATGGTGTTTGCTGGTTCACCAAGTCTGATCCCCTGCTATCATAGACAGGTCTTTCTTTGTCTTTTGTAAGAGTTGCAGGCAGAGAAGAAAGTCTCTCCAAAGCAAAGAATGCAAGACTTGACAGAGTATGAAAAGGAGAAAATTTGCATTTTTCTGTCCCTCATTTCCTACGTTGTCTGCCATTCCTTTCCATGGAAATCTGCAGTGGTTTTGTCTCCAAAAGAAGAACTGTACCTGTATTTACAGGAGTAGTACGCACTCAAAAGTCATCACTTTGAAAAAGTGTAACTTAACTGTTTTAGCCAAAGCACTTTCTAGTTTTCATCTATGGAAGAAAGCTAAAGGTTTTCCACTGGCTGTACAAAAGTCCTGCCCAAGTCTGTCTGGGCGGTTGCTGTTGCCTTATAGTTGTTGGATTTGTGCTTCAGATATAAAAGTTGTATTGGGTCAAGCTACACTCTCACTCACTGGATCAAAGCTTCCTCTAATAAGCACTGTTAACTATAAAAGCCAGTTCTGTTTGAGGTTTGTGTGGGTTTGTTTTTTTATTTTTTTTTTAAATTTCATTTTTTTTTTAGAATCTATAACTATTTCCTTTTGAAATGGAACTATATGATCTAATAAATATAACCAATATAATCTAAGTAGTAGCTTAGGTATGAAGCTGTTTGTTTCTTGAGGTTGGATCACTTTTACCACAGGTATGGTGGTCTTTAGTCATTTTTGAGACAGGTCACAGGCCTCTATGAGAGCCACACAGACACTGCACTTGCAAGCAAAAAGAAACAACTGCATGGACCCTTAGTGCCACTCTCCCAAGGAAGCATCTCTGGCAGGTTCAGTTACTTCCAGTGATTCCCAATTCCCACCATTTTGCTATTGTTCTCGTGCAAAAAGTCTGAATTCCAGTTATTACTGCAGTAAGACTATGTTAAGAGCTGGTACTCCATGTCAAGACCATTGTCAGTTCCATGATGGACTAAGGGGTCAGGTGAGGCTCAAGCCAACAGTCACGGAAATCACAGAGCCAGAAACGTGTCCCATCCTGAAATCCTCCTGGCAAAGTCACTTGGCCGCCAGCCAGCTGTGGTTAGACTTCCACCACACTACAGTATACACTGCCCTCGGGAGCAGGGGGTTTAAAATCATCTGAAACGGTCCCTGCTTCCCCGCAAGGCTCTGCTGCCAGCCTTCATTGTGCAGGTGCCAGTGACAGCACCAGTGGGGACACACAGGGATACATCCTGGCTGGAAAATGACGCCATGCTGTTGGCCTAGGGGAAGGCAGGAGTCGAGGAGAGCGGTGTGCCCTTCAGCCAGTGAAAGAAGGGAACTTCACATGGGCTTTAAGACCGATAAAAGGCACTGTCAGATCAGGGTAAGCTTCACCACCTCTTCCTCTGTGAGACAGTTCCTCTGGGAAAAACCCTTCAGAGACCTCAGAGCTATACAAGTACCTAAACTGGAGTCTGGTGCCCTACAAAGACCTGCCTGGCTTCCAGCTGCTGGCCCAGAAGGGGTCTCATCCTGCCTCTGGCTCTCCTAGAGATCCTGCATGCTATTTATCACACCTCCGCAGATGTCTTGGATGTCCTTGACTACTCCAGATCTTCTAAAATACTTTTACATAACTGTTTACACCCCTGAATACTTTTATATTGTCAATTTAATTTCATATGGAAATTATATTTTTGGTGATCAAATGAGTTTTTCCTAGTTTACTGAATACAGAATAGTTCACCACCAGCAGCAGGTTGCATTTCCAATAAACTATAGCATTACTAGAAATCAAAATGATAGAGCAAAACTTGTTCTTACCAAATAGCTGACCAAAGCAATTTTATGGCTTGATAACTTAAGGAAGACATTTCCTTTAGTCTGTAAGTTTTTGATTTTCAATATTCACAAGTCAATAAGACCGAGATATTGAACACTCTAAAAAAATTGTCTACTCTTACCTATATAATTTGTTACTCAGTGACAGGTTTTATTTTCTGTGCTGGGGGTTGCAAAGTTTCTCTTCATTGTATTTATATGTGACTCTGAGCTACAGAATGTAACTAAACTGCAGTTTGCTGAAAATATTATGTTCAGGTAGGTAATAAAAAAAGATAAGATTAAATATTTTAATTAAATATGCTTCTGTGGTCTTTTTTATAAAAGATGTCAGGAAAAAAGGCTTAAAGAAACAAACCTTCCCATGCATTTGTAAAGTTTTGCTGAGTGTTTAGTTTTTATTGCTTCCTGTATATAAGAGGAAGAAGAAATGCAATAAAGAGAAGTATCCAGATAGTACTTTGATCTGGAAAATACCAAACTGGCAGGTGCAAGAAAAACAACTGACACCAATGATTAATCTGTCCTCAGCACTCCAGTATAAGCAACTCAGTCAGACTCTCCATTCTAAGGAGAGAAATAATCAAAGATGGCACAAATTGAAATGGCACAAATCCTTCTAAAAACCCTCAGACATGTGTTTGCCTTCCTTGTGTAAGGATAAAACACAAGAAGACTGGTACCAAAACAGAAACACTGTAGCTTACCTCTGGTAAGATGGGTTTTGTATTAAAAGTATATTGCTTGCTGCATCTCTTTCTCTGCATTTTTAGCTTAGCACCTTCCCATCAAGCAACAGAGCGTGAATGGTACCTACACTCCCAAGGGCTTCCTGTCTTCCCAGGTGCTACTTAGATTGGTTAGGCTGGAGGGATCTGGCCCGAGAATGGTGAAAGGAAGTCTGGTTTCAAAGTTTATTGAGCCTGCTAACACACTGGAACATTTTCTCCCACAGATGACTCCATGTTTTCAATTTCAGATAGCAGGGGACTGGAAGACTGGAGAAAAGCTTAGTTCAAAGAAAGCTGAGCTGACAGCTCTTTCAAACTACAGAGGGCAATAAAGTGCACAGAAATCATGCTAAAATTGCCTTGCAGGAGTCAATTATCTGTTATTCTATTGGGGGAAAATATCAACACATGGAAATCATTTGGAGTGATGGGGACAATTTGATCTTGATTTTAATCTAGGAGTCCATAGCCAAGTCAAATTCCATTTGACCTTGGTGGGGGATATTATGTCGAGCTTGTGTGGCATGGTTTGGGTTTGGGGGGGGAGGGGTGGACACCTACAGGAATGGCTTCTGTGAGGAGCTGCCAGAAGTTTCCCCCATGTTTGACAGAACCAATGCCAGCTGGATCCAAGATGGACCTGCCACTGGAAAAGGCTGAGCCTACCAGTGCTGGTATTAGCGCCTCTGGGATAACAGATATAACGGAGGAAAAACTACTGCAAAGAAGGAAATTGCAGTTGGAGAAGAGAGGAGTGAGATTACGGGGGAGTAAGAACTATATGGACACCAAGGTCAGTGAAGGAGGGGGAGGAGATGCTCCAGGTGCCACAGCAGAGACTCCTCTGCAGCCCCTGGTGAGGACCATGGTGAGCCAGCTGTGCCCCTGCAGCCCAGGCAGGTCCACAGTGGAGCAGAGATCCTCCTGCAACCTGTGGAGGACCCTATGCCAGGGCAGGCAGATGCCCAAAGGAGAGTGTGACCCTGTGGGAAGCCTGTGCTGGAGCAGGCTCCTGCAGGACCTGTGGCCCCATGGAGAGAACAGCCCACGCTGGAGCAGGTTTGCTGGCAGGACTTGTGACCCTGCAGTGGACCTGTGCTGGGCTAGCCTGTTCCTGAAGGCCCCTGTGATTAGACTGGTTTTAAGATTTTTTCAGACATGCCAATCTATGCTTTTCTTTGAAGACAGACACATCTTCCTTCTCCAGGGTTTCCTTGGAAACTGAAGCTGAAGAATTTTTCTAGCGCTCCAATCCTGCCGCTGCCTCTTGCACAAAGTATTTACTGATTTTGGGCAACATGAATTGGTACGAAAACAGGGATTTTCTATAGGAAGGACTGAGTGCTGATTTTTTATCTGGCTCTAACCATGATAAATAAAATGAGTGAAGTACCAAGTTGCTCCTTTCCCCAGTAAATATTTAAGACTCAGTGAGCTGCCTGCCTGAAGCAGCACACACTCTGGGAAAGTTTAGTAGAGGCTGATGGTTAGAGGTGCTGAGCTTTCTCCAATCCACAAAAAGTCAGAAGGCATGGAAAGCTCATGGCAACCCTGAGGAATGGGTTTGCAATCAGCCCCATGCTTTTCAGGGTGGAGTTCACATTCAATCTCAGCAGCTTTTAATTTTGTTTTCTCATAGGACAATTTAGTCCTTGGAAATTTGGTCCTGGTCATTAGAAAATGACTTAGCCACTGTAGATACATCATGTCTTGGTAACTCTCAAAGCGCAGGTCTTCAATTCCAGACTTTTTTCCTATATATGAATTTTCCAGCTAGGTCATCACTTAGAAGATAATACTTAATGCTCCTGCTGCTCAGTGATTATTTAAGGGACTCAGTGGCTCCAGTGGGAGAACAGTGACGAAGTTTTATACTGCACTAGGAGAGGAAAGCCAAGCCTTGCTCTGGGTCCATGCCAATGGCCATTCAAAACCAGACCAACCATTTCTGAGCATCTGCTTGTTTGAGCTGCTGAGTCAGCTCGAGCTAGGAGCTACCTCACATCTTGTGTGTCACTGGTGAACATAATTTATCCTTGTTATCTCAATATGCTATTACTGCACCTCCAGCTCTGATTCTAGATGGATGTAGTCCAGAATTTAGACCACAAACTTCAAGAAAAGCTAGAACTATTTAAGGTGGAATTTTAATATTTGCACTCTGATGATTTACCAGGTAGTCAGGACACACAATCCGTTTCCTGAGAATGGAGTTCCTGTTGGGAATAATCCAAATTTTGCATTGAAAATTTAATTTCCATACAGATCTGTAGTGGCTGAGCATATCCTTGGCAGGAAGCTCTATTTTAGAATATTTAAAAACATATTTTTTGTTTGATAGTGTTCACCCACTGTTTCTACTAAGTGGAATTAAAAGTATTTTTCCAGTGTTAGCCTTGCTCTAGTTCTGCCACCTCTAACAAATAGCTGAAGTATTCCTGAATGACAGAAAAGCCATTAGGCTTGAATCTTCAGTTAGGAAACTAAAATTCAAAGAAATTGTTGTTTGGTTATATTCCAGATGGGTTCCTCAACCAGACAAATGAAACACTTATTAATATTCTAGACTTCCTTATCTATTTTTCTAGTCAGGCCAGTGAATACATCTTACAGTCTTATTAGTCTACTGGCACTCCTATTTGTAAGTAACTTCTTAAATGCTGTGGTTTATTTACTTCCACTAGTTATGAGATGACATATACTGCCCTTTTGCAGCAGTAGTTTATACACATGACATTTTTTTTAACTTATGCATAGCTAAAATGAACCAATCTGCTGCTTTTCAGTGTCCAGCTCAAAAAGGCAGTGAGCCAACACACATTCACTTCATTAGGAGTGGAAGATGCACAGCATGAATAGAGAGACATTCAGCTTACTGGCTCAAGCTCTATATAAATAAGCTACACTTTCAGGTTTTTACTTTGGCAATTCATGTAAAATGTATGAGTACTTTACTCCTGCAAATACCTGAATACCAAAGATAACAGCTTCACTAAAGGAGCACAGCTTTCTTCCCTCTGAACTCTCCATTGACTGACTAAAAAAACCCCAGGGTTATTTAATGCCACAGGATCCCACTCAATAATTTTGGCTGAAATTTCTATTCTTGATGACTAGCCTGCCAGTGAATAGTCTTGTAGTATGGGTCTGTGGCTGTGTTTGGAGGATCTAGGTTCATTTCTTCCCCTGGCTTGTGCCTTCCCTCACCTTTTGAAGCTGACCCACCTTGAAAAGAATATTTAACTGTTCAGCCAGGCAACGGGAGTATATTATCTGATGTGTTGATGCACTTTTGGTCAGATGTATGGCCAGGATTTGGTATGAACAAGCAGGTCTGACCATAGTGAATTAAGTGGATCAGCTGCCTGGCATGCCCTGCAGCAGGGCTGCATTGCCCGTCAGATGTACAGATGGAGAAACTGAGCTTTGCCCCCTGAGAAACATCTCCTCCCTCCAGGGTAAAGGTTCCCTTGCTGTGCTGGTGGGCAACAGCCCTAACAGCTCCTCTTGGCAGGTTTTGTGAGTCCTGCTTTTGCTTAAAATGCCTGAAATGGAAATGAATTCTTGGTCAAGAGGTTTTACTCAACACACCATGTTACTTTTTAAAATTTGGTCTATTTCCAAATGTTGGTGGTGATACCTACCCACATTTGGCATGGGACATAGAACCCTCTCTTGGTACAGCAATACAAAGAACATTCTTCAGACCATTCACAAAGACAAGTTTGGTTATATCCAAACTGTAATCCTTTGCAGACAGAACTTTACAGATTTGATATACAATCATTTTAATAGAATCATAGAATCAGGCGGGTTGGAAGAGACATTCGAGATCATCAAGCCCAACCCTTGATCCAACACCATTGTGACTATTAGATTATGGCACTAAGTGCCATTTTGACAAGTCTTTTCCTACTGGACTTTTGCTACAAACATGCATATTTAGAAGAACTTAAATATGAATTGGTAACTTTATTTAATTAAGGAAAATACTGGAAATACTGTTCAAATAAACAAAATATACAATGTAAAGAAAATTCCACTATTTTTACTTACTCTCTTTGTTTTGTCCATTGCTTTCAGTATGGTAATGTTTAAGTCTTCCAAGACAGATAGAACATTTTCATACTCTCCTAAATGCTTGGAAAAATAATCTAAAAGAAGAAAAACCCACACCATCTATTAGTGATCTGAAAAATCAGTATTTCATTAAATCTCAGTTTTACCAAGACTGGATTCAGTTATGTTATTATTAAATATCTAAACATAAAATGAACAGGAATTATAATAAAAAGGATAATTTTGTTTTTCAATTTTGCATTATTTCTCTGCAAAATCATTCCTGGGGTACTTACAATACCAAAATCAGTATTTCAAAACATTCTCTTTCAATAAATGAGTTGCCAAATTGACAAATAATTGAAATGTCAACTTGACAGCTGAAACAAACTTATTTTCAAAATATCTACATTTTTTGTAAACTGGATTTTCAGTCTAATAGTCTACGGTTAGTACCGGGAAATGAAGTTTTCATACATGTACTAAATTTGATTATATTGATAGAAAGATGAATAATTCTAGTACAGCTTTTAGAGGAGATAAGATCAAGTGGGGGCTGTTGTGAACTGGGGCTGGTTGAGATCAGTTATTTCTATCTGAGAAATTAGGAGACCATGAGTTGGCCAGATAGACTTCTAGTCCCAGGTCCTGTGATTATATTTTCAACAAATATGATGCATATACTTTTTAATGAAAATCAAGGAAATAAATTGCAGGATGACCTTGTGTAGCTGCTCAAAGCAAAGGACATTTTAACAGAAAGAGCTGAGGTAAAATCAGGGGGCATAACTCAATCAGAGGGATCACAGCAAGAGGAGGAAGCAAACCTGGGAAATCATTAGCCAAGTTCCCATTTGGTTGATGGGGTGAAATACAACAGAGGGAGGCAAAGGAAGGAAAAGTGTGAAAAGGAAAGAAAAATAATCATGTTAAAGTTAGAGACTGTGGCAGACAAGGCATTTAGACATCAAATCACCTGGAAAAGTACAAAAAGCAACACCGAAATGGCAGGCAGGAAGAACAAGATTAGACAAGGGCTTTTTGAAATAATAAATAGCAATACTTAGAGGCTTTTAAGAGGTAGGCATGAGCTTCTCAGGGGAATCATGAAAGCACAAGTTACCAGGAACACTGCAACATAACCCGGTATTGCTGAGAGGTTTAATGAAACTATTTGGAATGAGAACTTACTGTGAATTAGTACCCTGGATTTTTATCTTTATTTCTGAGGTGAACCGAGATAACTCAGAAGGAGCTGTGTAATCACAACCTTAAGCATGTACTGAGTAAATTCAGTACCAGATTCACAGATGAGAAACACCCTGGTGGCAACACATGAAAGATTTAAAAGGCAGCTGAAGCAGCTTGTTTTTAATCAAAACAGACAGTGAACAGAGGCAGTGCTGCATTGACACCTCCCCTCAGGCCAGCAAGCCTGTGAGCCTCCGGTACAACAGCAACAGCATTAAATCCTTTGGGGAACAAAAGCACCTGTTTTCTTGGTGAGGTTTATACAATTTTGGCTTGATTCTCAACCAGCACAAGTCGTCACAGCCCAATTCACTTCTGATGAGTCTCCTGTCACATATTTATAGGCCACAGGTTGAGGTGCCCCTTAGTGGGTGCTTGGCTGTGGGTAGAGTCATCCTGTGGGTAAATGAGCTGGTATTCAACTTGATAGTATTTTCAGTATTTTTAAATGTCTTCAACATTGCTGGCCATTGGAAAGCTTAGCAAGCTACTATCTCTCCCTCAGAAAAAAGCTGGTTTTACAAGTTTAATTTTTATTTTTTTTTTGCTGTTTCATGGGAGGACTTGCAAAAATCTTTTGTGAATTGTTTTCTGGTGGAAGCAGCACTCCTAAATCAGGTGTTGTAAGATCAGCTGGAGAGCAAACAGGGTGTTGGAGAAATGACTCACAGCCTTGAATGGGGTAAAGAAATAGGTAATCAGACCAAATTCTAGGCCTTCCAGGAGTTTTAGTCCGATGAAGGATGATACAACTTGTCAAATGCTGTTCTCACTGGCTTGAGTAGGAGGAATGTAATGAATTTTCCTCCAGTGGGGTACTAATATGACACTCTTTTTCAAAATTCCTAGAGCAGTCATACTTGTTAAAATGAGAAACTTAATGGAAGAAAACATCATGCATGAAAAGGAAATAAGATAAAAGCCGTCTATCTATTTATCTTCATATCAGGATAGATCTTGAATTTCAGGGAATGTGAAGTACTGATTAGGAAAAATATTTTCAGAGTAGTTTCTACTCATAGTGGATGACAGATATGACTATCTGAAAAGATTATAAGCCACCTGCATTTTTCCAGGAGTTCTTTGGGTGGAAATTATTTTCTGCTTGAGCTATGAAGATTAAACAGAAAAAAATAATCCCATGGTGTGCTTATTTGTACAGGGCTGCTGCAGGCATAGGTAATTTTTTTCCCAAAAAGGAACTTACCACACAGTTCTTCTGTGTCAAGATTGCTGGAAAGATAAGAATACAGAAGGTTAGTAAGCTTAGAAATATTTTTTTTTGTGGGATTGGTAAATAGTAGGACTCAAAGATTAGCCTGACGGGGCTATGAACCCCCCCCTGCCTGGGCTGCAGCAGCAGATGTGAGAGCCTGGCCCTCGCTGTCCTTGCTCTGCTGCCCTAGGGAGGCTTGTCTGAAGCAGAAGGCTGCAGCGTTTTGGAAACTGGTGGCAGGTGCGGTCTCCCTTCCCAGTCACATTCCCACTGGCACCTTTCTACTCACTGCCAACCCACACTGAAGTTCCTTGCCCAGCCTTTGTTCATCATGGTGCAGTTACTGCTCCTCAGGCCTCACACATTTGGTCCCAGCTCTGGCAGAAATCCAGCTAAACATCAGAAGCTTTGGGATTTTTTTCTTCACGTTTCTGCCTCTACTCCTCTCCTGTGGCTGTCACACTGAACACTGGGGCTCAGGGAGCTTGGCCCTCCATGCTAAATGAGGAAAAACCCAATAACTTTGTCCCATTTGCAATCCTTGCTGTGCACCAGCGTTCCATGGCAGACACGGTATAGGGGGAGAATGAAATGAGACATATCCCATCAGCACACATAATTTCTAAGACTTTCTGGTCATACAAAACCCTCACCACTACTAGCTTCTGGAAAATTAGTCCTGTGAAAAGTATAGCTGTATTGCCATGTTCCTATGCCATTATATAAATACATAAATTCAGGCAAATATTCTATCCAATTCAAATCTGTTCACTTGAAATAGTTCTTATCTTGGTCAAACTTTGAAGCGATATTTGCTTTCTGAGGCCTTAATACCCAGCAGAAAAAAAAAAAAATTCGACCTACAGCTCATTACTGAAAGTTGGTCTATCGACTTGCTTCCACAGAGGAGAAGAAACTGATTATTAAAGAGGCTCAAAAGCATGAATGACCTTTTTGAATCTTGCTGAGGGGTGAATATTGAATGGCTGACTGCACTTAGGGTTTTTTCACTTATCTTTTTAATGGGATTTTTTAATTGACCTTTTAATAAAATGATGATGCCGTGCTATCTTAAAATCACTTTCACCACTGTTAACTTCTATACATCTGGCTTTTATTTCACAAGGGAGAGAAACAGAGAAATTGCAGCATCCTGGGTTACCACAAACTTGCCTACTCAGGGCTACAAGAACTTCTGAACACTTTGAATTGATAATGTAAATGAGATTTTCACACAACTTTTATTAATTGAAGGTGAACTTATCTGCATTTGAACAGGCCGAGTTAGATGGCTGCCAATGAGACTTGCACCTGAATTTTTGCAATGACCTTGCTGGCAGGTAAAAATAAATTCATAGTCTGTAAGAAGTGGTGCTGAAGCTGAGAAACTTAATTCTTAGGTCAACAAACTATGTGATAGGGAAAAAGTCTCTGCAACTTCTTAAGGCTCTTTACCACAGATCATTATGGTGCCAATGGTCACATGTGTCTGACCACCCACTTCTGCAATTCATTTTTTGGAACAGTCCAGATGTTCAGCCCTTGAATGCAAACTGAATTCCTGAAAGCTAGCAAGTTGCCTGAGTCAAAGAGCCTTGAGAGAGTGATGATGTTAAATGATGGCAGTTTGCTGTTACGACGCCTACGCTTTGTTCATAGTCCCTGCATTTTCTGCTCCTTCACATCATCTGCCCTAATGCTTTAATGAAAAAGACAGTTATGCATTTCTTAAAGTAGAGCTTGATCACTGTGTTTAAAACAGCCTTTCACATTGTTACCCAGTCAAATTCATGATCTTTTTTCAAATTTCATTTTTTAAATGCATTCTCCTCCTTGTTTTTCTGCGGTATCTGCAGCATCATTGTAGTGATACAGCCTCAGAGGCTTTCAGCATCCCTGTTTTCAGCATGCTCTTAGCCCTATCCTATTGACAGGAGTGACACAGCTGTAAATGGACTACCAGTGAAAATGGAAAAGTATTTAGGTGCTGAATACATTTTCAGTTAGAACTGGACTCTTGAATAACAAGAAAAATATTATCCAAAGCAATTTGTGCAGCAAGCCTGTGACAGAACACATAAAAGACTCAAAGACCATGGATTTCAGTCTAGCATACTCAGTGTTTCCTTCTCCATTATAAATACCCTTGGAGGCTTCATTGTTCTTGGCATCCTGTTTGAAGAGGATGCTGTTCCAGGCAGGGAAGCTATAATTTTGTGTCACTGATTATTTCATTCTCTCAGAAATAATAACATGCTGCTTCAAACACAGTTGTGAACAAACCTAGGAGTTCTTTTGCTGAATAAAAACCATTTTGAGCTCCCTGCAAGATATCACAGCAACAATTAAAGAAGTTTGGCATGTATTTAATAATACAGGAGTGAGGTGAACACCAGAGGGCTGTTTCTGTAACTCAGTACTCAGGTTTACAGCAGGCACCTGTTCATCATTTCAGTGGGTACATATGCCAAGGATGCTTCTGCTTAGACTTATAATCTGGAAACACTGAACATGTTATTTGCAATATTTGCTGGATGACTCATGTCCAACCACCAGCCTTCCGCTCACAATAAGCAACTGAAACATAGAGTGTAGACAAATCACATCACATCAGCATGATAAATTTTTTGACTCCTGTTTCCTTTCTGACTGCTTGATGCAGTCCTTTTACATGTCTGTGTCTAAAATGTTCTCTACCTAAAAACACGACTTATTTTTAAAGAACTGTTACACTGAGCAGCCCTGATCACTGCAAAGTTGATCATACCTGTTTCTCAGTGACAGGAAAATAAGCAAATTCACTTGAATGAACTGTGGCAAAAGTGCCTATTCATGGTACTTCTGGAAGTGGTCCAAAATGTAGAACTGCAAAGCTGCTGTGATCTTGTTCTGCCCACCACAGTTAGCTGTGGATTGGGGATAGCCAGGGAGGAGGGAAGGTTAAAACTATTTCACTCACCCACTGCTGTGGATCCACTGATCCACAGCCCCACCCACTGACTTGGCCCATACTTCTCTCTGATAGGAAAGGCACCTCTAGGCAGACAGATGTACCAGCAGATGATCTGCATACTTTCCCAGGACCACAAAAAAAGGCAAGTTCAGGAATTATATACAGAGTATGGACTCTGGCATTTAAAGCAGTTATTTTATTGAAGAATCTAATACTATATGAAAGACTTAATGAACTAACTTAATTTAGAGAAAATTCAATTCCCATGACTATTACAGCTGGAGAAGGGTAACACTTTCTTTTTCAGATATATCTTCATTCTCAGATATGAGAAGGACTTATTTCAGGAGCTTGAACCAACTCTCTTTTATGTCCCATTTGCATGTCTTTTTGCTAAATTTGGTCTTAAGGAGGAAATTTTGAAGCTAATATTGCCCATCATTAAATAGAAGCATATAATTTGTGACCAAAAGGAATTAAATACTACTTAAACTATGCAAGGGTAGCTGAATAATCATTCATGGACAATCTCAGCCAAAAAGCTGCAAGTTCTTCGCAACACGAAAGCCTGTGTGCCCTCCTGCTTCAAGTCAGCAAAATGAGGTAAGTGCTCCAACATTATGGAGGGTGTTTCACAAAGAAGTCCTACATGTGCACTTCCAATTTAAGGATTTTCTGTCTCGCAGCTCCTTTGTGACAGTGAACATCTTTTTGTTCAGGTTTGTTTGAGGTTTCTTACCAATGGAGGCAAAACTGCCTCCAGAAGGATGCAGCGCTGCGATAAGCCCAGATGTTGGCCTCTTGTCACAGAAAAGGGAGATGAGGAAGAAGGAGCAGAAGTGGCGCAGAGTTCCTGAGTCTGTCCCTCTGGAGGCAGTTCTTCTGCTGCCCTGAGGACTCTGCTGCTCTTCAACCCCAGGTCCAGCTGGACTGCGCACCCTCTGGGCTCTCAAAGGCACCAGACAGTTTGGCTTTCTGGGCTCTGATATGGGCAGCAGGGCTCTGATATGGCTCTTTTGATGTCCCATTTTGCTGCATTAAATAATTGCCTAGTTTGCTTATGCTTAGTTCTAGGCTAAGTGGTAACTTCAGAACCATCATTTACTGTCCTCCCGTGGCAGGACTGCAGGAGAGAACAAAGGTTTGCGGTTTTTGATTTTTTCCCCCCTAAGAGCTCATCTGAAAAAACAAACCACCAGTCTTTGCATCCAGCAATGATTCACAGGAATGCAATGACTGCATAACTGAGTCACCTTAATCATCCCAGCTGTAATAGCCTCTATGCTGCTAAAAGAGGTTTGATAATGCTGTTAAAACATGTGGTGTATACTAAAATCTGTAGAGTACTGTGCAAGGGCTGCAGAGTAATGATTTTTTTAGCAGAGTCTGAATGACACAAGCCTAAATGAGGAGATGAGACACAATGTTGTGGTGGCCCTTTTGCCATGGAGAGCAAATTTCAGAGTTTTTACTCAATAGGAGATGGTAATTATTTTAATTTCTGGATTTGTCCCAAAAATGATTTCTAAAGAAACATGAGTTTAAATTATTGTTAGACAAAATTTACTTTGTTTTGTTAAACTTCTCAGAAATACACATATTGATAGGGGTACCAAAACTGCTGCGGCTCTCTGGGAATCCCATATTATGGAAGGGACTAGGCTCTCAAACTACACCTCCCATTAAGTAATGTGCTCACTGCTAAGGAGCCAATGTTATCTTCTGAAGAACTGAAATGAAACCCTTTTGGTCAGCTCCATTTAGGCAAGTGCAACTGAAAATAGCCATTACCATTTGATTTTCTCAGTGTGAGTGATTCTCATTTGTTTCTGCAGAAAGCTGAATTTCCCATTAGAAAGAATCATCCATATGGAAAATTTCCAAGCAAAATTCTATTTGCAGCTTGTCTGCCTAACCAGAGGATCTGTTAGCATTAGGACTGTATTTGCAGTGAACTTGTTTTGATCCTTTGTGAAATATTAAAATGTATAATCAGCTCGCTCTGACCAGTATCTTGCCTTTGTCTCTGTGCTTCATTTCCGAACTGATTTCTGTAGCTATTGTCTTGAAAAATCTGAGAGCTAAAGCCAATAGCTGCAATTACAACTCTTAAATATTAGCAAACACTTTCTGATGTCAATGCTGAACCATCTGCTTGAAATTCTAATTTAATCTAAAAACTGGGTTTAAAAATCATCAAAACTCAATATATTACTTTCCTCTTGCAATTTTTTTGCATTCAATAATCCATTTTTAGAAAAAGAACCCTTTTCCCTCATCTGCAGTTCACCGAATTAAGGAGCCTGTCTGTATCGCATATTATTTTAAATAAATCTTTTATTTTCCTCATTGTACTCAAAAGTTAATTATTTTTTCCTGTATACTTGTGTTGAACTGTGAAAGATGAGCAATAGCAGGAGACTAAAGTATGCCTTTCAACTAAAACAAAAGAAAACCATCCAAGGCAGAGATAATTAGTATCCTTAGACTGTACTTAAACTACTGAGGATTTGTCAGTACAGTCTTTACAACCAGAACCTTGAGGGAAGCATTCTGGTCCATAAAATATGCATTTCATTTTGGTTCACAGTACTGGGCTGCAGGCTAATGCAGGTGGATGGGTTCTCATGACTGCAAGGGTAATCCTAACCAGTCTCTTGCTCTCACACCTCCAATTGATATTCTTTTGTAGTTTGCTACTCGGGCAGATGATCTCAGCTTTTCTCTTTTGACCCAAGGGAAGAACTAGGGCTTAGCTAATGAAGACCAGGGCAGGTGGGAGGAAGGTGGATTCACTTTGGGGCTGAGTCCTAAGTGTAGATGGCCCTCTGTGCACTGGGTGTCCAACCTGCCCTGCCAGGCAAAGGAGCCCCGGCGTATTCTGTGGAGTTGTGGGGGGTTTAACAGACCAGCTAGCAGGAGGCTAAGTAGTAATTGGATATAAAATAGACATTTGGTGTTGTTTTAAAGGTTCTAGCATTTGTCCCAACACCCATGTCCCAACTACTTCTCCTGTGTCATCCTTTCTACCTTGGGCTTATTCTCAGGTGCAAGCATCTTAAATGCCTAATACCTGGGCAACAGAGCTGAAGCCTCTGTGAACAGTATCATGTTTTAGGTGCCAGTGACTTCACTGACCAAGAGGGAGTCTTAAACACCTTGCTGACACATACGCATGCAAGTGAGGCTGTGTATCCATAGTAGTGCCAAGTCCCATGCTGACGTGCAGTACATGCAGCATGATAGACTCTCAAATGCCCAATGTAAGCTCAGTGCTGCAGGTGGCTGAGGCTCTCAGGTTCTCACCAAACTCACCTCTGGCTTGTGCATAGTTTAACTTGTGTTTAACAAAGGTGTGAAAAGATGTCCCTACCTTTGTGAGGTTGCCTGTGAGCCAAGTCAATACTTTAACCACCCCTCCTACCATGTAACTAGGGTCCTGACTGAGGACTTCATTTTACCAATGAGTAAAGTGAGAAAAACAAGTCTGATTCCCCACTGACTCCTGTGGGTCAGTAATCAGTGAAGCATTTATGGTTCTTTTTCTCCAGCAGTGCTTCAGACTGAATCCCCTTGAGATCTTCTGTATCTCTTATTTTGTAACTTTGCCAAATATTCTCATTATCTTCTGACATCCTTTCCCTGAGGACACCACTATGCAAAAACAACTTCCATGAAAGTTACAAGAGGGAGAAGGGAAGAGTGAAGGATAAGAGTAAAAGGGACATTTACATTTGCAATGAGAGCTAAAATTTATTCACTAAACCATTAACCATCTCAAGGATTCTTACTCTGCTGAAACACAAGCTTGTCTGAGTTGATGTTAAAATTAAGCAGGGGGTGATTTACCAAGGAAGTGAGCTGTAAAGGTCTTCACCCCTTAAGCCACTAATGCCAAACTTCTCCTGCATACTTCACTCCCTGTATAAAAAGACCTATGCTGCTGATACATTTCTCTACTTTCAGTACAATTATTCAGGCAATAATGTGCAAACTAAACAGCTGTGTTTCTTCAGAACTATTTCTTCTGAAACCCAATCGTGCTTCAACACTGTCTTGCACGCAAGCTGTTTTGCTTTCACTTAATAACCAGAATGCTCTGAGACAGCAGAGCATGTGGGTCTTCAGCTTCAAAATTACTTCAGCAAAATGACCTGCAAACCATGTCAACCATGAGCTGTGTGTTGTCACCCTCCTCGTCAGCCTCAGGAAAACCTTCTGGTGCCTTTGCAGCACTTGCATTTGCCTTCTACACCCTTCCCATTGTTCCCATCAGCCCTGAAAAGCCTTGCTGAGCACTGTATGGCTTGGAGCTAAGGTTGTGGGAGAAGAGAGGGGAGAGGAACCACACTTGGTTTTCTTCACCCTCACAAACCTCCAAAATGGTTAACTCGGCTTTCAAAGTACAGTGCATTGAGGTTTTCTGAAGTCTTAGGACAAGCATTGACCAGCTCCAAACTGTGACATTACAGATGTAAAACGTGGATGTCATGTCAGATGTCAGATCAGGATGCAAATACAAGCTCTTCCTCTTGCCCCTTCCCAGCTGACAGCCATGAACTCATGTTGATCCAACTCATATTCTGAGGGCTTGGCTCCTACTCAACACTTTGTGGAGATCTACCATGGCCTCCTGATACCTTCAAAAGAGTTTAAGGTGTTGCCCAGACCCTTATAGCATGCTTATTGCTGGGCTATCCACAAAACACTTAAACCATTATGAATAAGAGGAGTAGGATCATTGCACAACACTAAGTTAAAGGTTAAGTCTTTAATAATGACTGCTCTTGATTTCTTGCCTACACTGGTTGGTTGATTGGTTGGTTGGTTGGTTTTTAGGGGTCTTTAAATACAATCCAGTGCTTTGCAGGAGATGCAAGTGGAAACTGCATGCTAGGAAACAAGAACTTGGAGATAACAGCTCAGACCTAATCACTGCTACATCAACACAAAGCCTTTCCTTGCATTGACAGAGTAAGGGTAGCTGAATGGGGACCCTCTGTAACAGGTTCTTTATACCATTCAATGGTATGTGACTGAATAGGGATCACCCAAAAGTTTCATGAGATCCTGGAAAACAAAAATAGAAGTGACTCTTAGTGGAAGTCAAATGCCTAATTGGCTTTCAGCTGCAATCTGAAGTAATGACAATACTGGAAACCGCATTTACAGAAGAACAGTTAACTGCTACCATCCCAAAGCAGTCACTTTGTGCTAACTGCAAATCGGGAATGCTTATTGTGTGGCCTAATCAAAACACTCTACCGTCTCTTGATGTAGCTTTTGAAGCACAGTATCTCTGAATAATCAGAAGTTGCTTGTTTTACTGAAGAATGTTACAATCAATGTAATGTATTAATTAATCATTGGTATTTTCTCCCTGCCTTCATTAACAAACAGGAGACTGGAATTCACTGGACCAACAGTGGACCATTTTTTGGTCCAATGTCCTGTTCTTTCTTTGTGATAATAGGAGGCTTTACAAAAACCCACATTAAGCCCCTGAAAACAGGTATGAGCTAGTCTGCCCATGAGAATTTCTGTGTAACTGTATATTTAGTAGTTGGTCTATAAACTAATTATTATATTGGTTTATATATCAGTGGATGGAAGACGCAGCCACAAATGTAATGTTGATTGCCAGTTCTTACAAATATAGTTCTTTTATTAAAACACCTTCAAGAAAGGTAAAACATCATAGCAGTACTAAAATAGGAAAAAATAACTTCCTTTTTGCATGGACACACTATTTCACCTATTTTTGTTGCCTTATACATTTGTTTCTGGCTGTATCAAATGAAAAAAGGAATAGAAGTTAAAAAAATCAGGCAAGCAATTTGTACAGTGTGTCTGTAGTGGTATTTACTTAACATTTAAAATGTTATAAGAAGGTATGTAGATTTTTTGAAATAGAAACAAGTACACATGTAAGTACATTTATAAATGGAAAAATATGTCCAAATGATGTACTGAGGAAATATCCTTGGCTAGTGCAAATTTTCAGTAAAAGCAATTATCTGCCTTGAATGAATAACCAGTACTTTAGGGTCTAGACAAATTGTTAATATAAATTCATGCTAGAATAATAAACTCCTATTCAGCCTATCTCTTGGAAACCTAATGTGGTGATAACTAATTCCTACTCATCTATTTTTCCTGGTGATTATGGTCACCACAGCACTGATCTTTTACTTTGTAAAAAGAGAATACCCTACTGCACCAAATACCAAGGTGCAGAGATCACAGCCAGGCAGACATGACCTGAAGTTCAGCTGGGAAGTTCAACCCTCTGTTATTTGCCCTGCTATCATATTGGAAATGGTAATTACTCATTTTAGCAGTCTTCCACAGCCTATCTGACTGACATTAGGGTCTGCATAACAGGAGCTTTTAATACCTGCTTAGTTTAGTTCCCTGAAAAGTGTCTTTCATGCTTTGAATATTTTATTGAAAGATTTCTGCAACAGAGCTGAGGAGGGAATTGAGATTTCCTGAGCCTGTGGCCCATGGTTATCACCCCAAGGCCACATCTCCTTTTTTATCTTTAGGCTTTGAAGTACAAAGACTCATGCACTCAGACAGTGATGTTTTGAATGTTGGCAGAGCTAAAAGATTTAATGCATGTAGAGACAGCCCAAAGTCTGCTCTTGTGACAAACTGGGTATAAAATCTTGAGATACTCCAAGTAATTAACTAAGGGATCATGACATTTTTCCCTAGCCACCTGTCCTAGGCTTTTATGTGTAGCGCAAATCACTGTGCAATCTCAATTCTTACAAAATATTTCTGGGATAGGGAACTACAGTCTTCATTTTGTAAATAGTAAAGTGAAACAGAGAGAAAATAAATTACTTGCCCAGAGTTTGATAGAGTCTGTATTTTAATTGGATAAGAGAGACAAAGTAAGCTGTGCAAATCTTCTCCTGCTAGCTACACAACTGAGTAGAATTCCTCACCCTCCCCTACTAATAACAAGCCATAAACTACATGGGACTTACAGGCACAAACCAGGATTTTCATTTCATTCCCTTGGATAATTTGCAAGTGAAAACATTGCAAAACAGATGGTTTTGGGATTGTTGATATGTACACGATTCTCCTAATGCTTGCAGTATAGCACTTCCCAAGGGTCAATGAACATTTTACTACTTTTCTTAGCCAGATTGTTAATTTGAGACATTTTACATAACCTGCCCTGTTCAGGAAATGCCAGTGAGTAAAGTTTTTGCTTCCTTGTTATACCTGCATCATGTGATTTTTGCTGGAAAGCTATACTAACAAGGAAATTACATTATACAGTCCAAGCTGCCTCTTTGCTATATCCATCTGATGTTTGGCATGTGGCATCTTGCTGCCTGCCTGCTGACAGGATTCTCATAAGCTTTCAAAGGGACTAAGGGAATGCCTTTAAAATGTATTTGCTTCTGTTAACAGAGAAAGATCAAGCTTCACAGAATACTTTTCAGCTGCAAAGTCAGCTAAAGTCTTTTATCAGTTAAAGACTCCATGGAAAAATATATTCAAAAAGCTTCTTGTCGCTGCTTTAAATCCAATCTTCAACTATGTTTTCTTATCAACATCTAGGGTCTACTCTGTAACACTTTAACCCATCAACAGAAAGCACCCTTTCTTCTGGTTGCAATAGGTAATTTAGTAGGTTGTTTTAGTCCTTCACCTGTTCAATTCCCTGAAATACGTGAAAATATGACCCTTCACAGTACATATTCTGTGACTTTTGTGCCTAGCTTTTTGACAGACTTTTCCTGGACAATGAGAATGATCTCTCTCAGATGGCTGCTGTGACAGTTTCATTGCCTGTTCTCAGCTAATAACTCCAGCATCTCACAGTCTTATCTATTCTTCAGGTGTGCCTGCCTACTAGGAGGAAAAACATAATGTTATTTTCACTTTTCTACATATTTTTCAGATCCATATATTTTCTGTTAAAGAGAAAATGGTGTAAAAATAGTAAGAATAAAAATAAAATATTTTAATAATTTAAAAAAACTTTACGGATAAAAATAAATAAAAAAGAGACGTAGAAGATCTGTCTTTTTTTCTTAGAAATTTTACTTAGTCATCAGGATGCTTGCTGACAAATGTAGATAAATGGAATTCAAGTAAAATAAACCACTTAAGCAGATATGTGGTACATATGAGGAAGTCAGAAACTGTACAAAGGAGTCTGTCTCTGAAATGAGTTTTTGACTCTGAGTTATTCATACCATTGGCCTTGGCCACAAGGGCACATTGCTAGCTCATGTTCAACTTCATGTTCACCCAATGTCCTTTTCTGCCAAGCTGCTTTCCAGCTGGGTGGCCTCCACCATATTCTAGGGCATAGAACTATAAAACCATATAATTGTTTATATTAGAAAAGACCTCTAAGACCATCAAGTCAAATTGTTAACCTAGCACTGCCAAATCCCCTAAACACCTCCAGGGCTGGTGACTCCAAACACCTCCCTGTCTATTCTGCCCCATTCCTTAATCACTTTATAAAGCCTATAGTATTTTTTATTCCCCAGAAATCCAACAGACTGAGTAGCGTTCCTTCCGCTTATTTCAGGACACTGTGTTGGCACAGACTCTAGAATCTTTTGGATTCTACTATGTAACTACATTTAACTTGATTCCATTTTCCACAAAAGCATGGGGCTGTTCATCCTCATAAGCAGGACTTGGCACTTCACCTTGTTGAACTTCATGAAGTTCCCATCAGCTAATTTGCCCATGGCCTTGTTAAACCAAACCATAATGGGGATATCCAAATAACCCAAGGGGCAGCACCAACACAAGTACCACACCACCAGACATGATGGATTTTTCAGCTCTTTACTATGTATGATTGCTCCATTTATTTTATTTCCTTCTCAACATCTGCTTCAAGTATTCATCTCATGTAAGGAACCCATGGGATCAAGAATTAAGAAATTCATATATAAGCCTGAAGGAGGCCACAGCCTGTTTTCCTTCCATGGGTGCAGAATACAGAAGTCATCCAATGTCCACTCTGTGTTCTCAGCTGCCCAAATCACATTTATTTGAACATACATACAAGTATATCAACAAAGTTTCAAAACACTTTACTTGTACAGTTTAGATCCATATGACACAGCCTAGCTTCCCTCAAGTAGCTTTCTACTTAGACTTGTTTCCTAAAATCAGCCTGATGTCTTTTTTCCATCCTCAGGTACAGAGAGTGGCACTGGAATTGTAAGAAGAGGGCACTTACTCAGTATTGTGTGTATCAATGGTGTGAAAAAGTTCATGTAGTTCTTCTCCACTCAGGATTCCATCAGCAAAATAGGCTTTGAATTCATCAAAGGACAGTTTTCCATCATCTGAAACAATGAAGAAATGAAAATTGCCTTTATTTCATTCATAGTTTTGCTTGTTTGCTTCATGCAGTAGAAAAGTAGTGAAAACCTCTAGGCCTCCAGTTAAATGTGGAAACTTTACATGTTTGATCAAGACACATAAAGAACATGATGCTAAATACATCAGCTGTTGTATCACAGTTCTCAGTTTGCTTGGTAACTCAGTTATTCTTCCTCCTTCTTTCCTTTCAAGAAAAGATGGTTTGGTTTTGGTAGATCTCTACTGACAAACGCATTAGTACAGTCCTGTCTTTGCCCTGATGCCATTCATTGTGGCTTCTCCCTGCCCTGCCCCATGGCCCCCCTACTTACTCCCTGCCCTTGTCCTCACATCTGTATGGAAGATCAGCAACCTCCTGAGATGGAGTGGGGCAGAGAAAAAGGGATCACATTTCTATCTCACCTCAATGATGCATGTATGGTAATTCACAAAAATTTCTCTATACTGCAGATTTTCCTTGGTTTTTAATATATTTTTAATTATTTTATTAATGAGGTCAGAAATGGATAAAATGTGCTGCAATTTGGATAGACAGCCTGTCCCACTCACGGGGTGGCCGTGGATGCAGTGATAGCAGTGCCAGACTTTAGGCTATTGTCTGTTTTGGAGAGTAGGACTCTGAGTGTGAAGACCATTAGACTTCGTTAACTCTGGCCTCTAATCATATCATAATGACTATTTAAGCAACATATCAAAGTAAACACAGCTAATTTTTTCTTGAGTATATTATTCAAGGCTGAAGAGAAGGAATCAGTCCAAGGAATGTAAGTTAGATAATTCTTCATGCTGAAATGATCTACAACCTAGAAAGATTTGCCTTTTCCTGTTATTTAGAAGAAGTTTGAAAGACTAAATTGCAGTTCAGTAATAATTTTTCTAAAGTGATTGAGCCTTTGCATGAAGCATAAAGAATATTTTTACAGCCTAACACTTCATAACTGATTCGGGTAGCACTAAATTTAGGTTCACACGTTTCTTTTCCTTCAGTAGCATATTAAATACTCCACAGAGCACTAAACAACTGTATAGGATAAAACTAAAATGTCCCAAGCACCAGACTAATCTACAGTGTATTGTGTCTCAATTTTATACTGGTGAAGAATCTCTTATAAAGGCAGTATCTAAATCCTGGAAATACATGCTGTACTACAGCAGGCAGATTTAAAGTGTAGAGTGGAAGAGTTTCCTCCTTTTTTTACCTACCATTACTTCTTTTTTTTTTTTTTNTCCTTTCTTTTTTTTTTTTTTTTTTTTTTTCACTTGAATATATGCCTTCAGATATGTAACCTTCAAGAGGTTCCAAAATTGTACAAATTAAATGTCTGCTTCAACAAAACCATTTTCAGATGTTTAATATGAAAAGACATCATCATTACAATAAAAATAAAATGTCAAGATCGACAAGAGCTAAAAGCCAAGATGGCACAAAACTGCCATGATTACCTGACCGAGAATCTTAATACATTTACCATTTGGCACTGGTTACAGAGAAGGAGTATCAAATATTGAGTGTGTTGAAAGGAGCTTCTTTTCACAGCTATGCTTTCTTTGGCTCATACAGATACAATCAATTGCTTAATCAAACTCCGTCTGCAGTTTTACCCTTTGTTGGGAAGGGTGATTTGCATGTAACTTATACACATACTCAAGAAACTAGTGACTTTTGGCAACTTTCCTGAGATCAAAATAGAACAGCCTGGATATGACACAAAACCTGAAATATGACTGTTTATTTCTGTTGTTCAGGATCATTGGCTTTACCTCAGTCTGGAAAATCACTGATCTGCTAACAGCCAGATCGGGCACTTTAGCTATGTTCTTTAGATTTTATCACCCAAGAGCAGAGATATTGCCTTTTGCTTCATTGCTATTTATTCTCAATAGCATTCTGAATGTTATTAACATTGACTGACACATCACTGAGTTTGTTTCTGTTTCAAAACACAAGATTTGAGTACCTATTTGTACTGACAGACTTCATACAGTTACATTGACTAAAAAAAGCTCTGATTAACCAGGGAATTCTTCTCAAGTTTTGTGAGTGTATCTGTTTTGCTAGTGCAGCTGGGGACTCAGCCACCGGTGGCCTGACCCACTCCTGTGCTTCCTCAGGGCTCCAATAATGCTCGGACCCAAAGCCTAACAAGTGCTCCTTGTCTTGTTAAATCCAAGACACATTTGCCTAGTCAGGTTTGGGGGTTTTTTTCCCCCCAAGAGTCAAGAATACCAAGAATAGCTTTTATTTTAAAGTCTGTGATACGTGTCCTCAGCACCTCCTCCCTGGGCATGCCTCACTGCCCTCACAGCAGCCAGATAAATACTGTCTGGTTTAAGTGCTTCAGAGCAGTTGAGCAGAAACCTCTATTATAGATGCTTTAATCCTTGCCACTGGCAAAGCAACAGGGGAAGGATGACTCATGAAAGGCAAACTTCTCTGAAGCTATGCATCCCTCAGAGAAATCAACCTACAGCAGCATTTGCCTTGGCAATATTGTCTCAAAGAAGCTGTTTTCCAAGACTTGCTTGCTTTTGTCTATCTTCTCTGGCATCTTTCAGAAGCAGTGTTTCTTCAAAACCTGGCACAGTCATCCATTCTCCTGGAAGCCAAAATGCTCCCAACTGGCAGGCAAAAATATAAACAATGAAATTAATTTCTCCATGTAGCACTTGCAAGTTTAGAAATATAGTGACAGAGTGGTTTAGAGGAGCCTTCCTTCAGGTTACAATTGCATTCTTACATTTATCTCAGTAAAATTCACCTCTCTATTAAATAAATGGGGTTTTCGTATACGGCAGGCCCAAGAGATACTCTCGAGCCAGTCCACTCCATAAACACTAGCAATCTCCAGGACACACACTGGATAGCTTATGACTTCAACAGAGAGCAACGTATCTGATGGAGGAAAGAAACACACCTACACTCCCTTGGAGCTGAAAGGTGGATTCAGTGAGCCAAAAGATATCAAGTGAATAAAGAACATGTGTATCTGGAGTCTACAGGTACAAAGATGATGGCAAATGGTGAGACTACAGCCAGCAAAGGAAGTTATGGTGCTGTAGAGAAGAGGGATGTCTCACAGAGAGGCCAGCAAATGCTAGAGGGCAACAAAACCACTTCTACTGCCCCCTATTTTGGGCTTCCTGTTAGAACTGTGAGCCTTCCCTAGCAGTTAAACATGCCTATGAGCTCCAAGGAGGACCACCAAAGCAGTCTTTTCATAGCAGGAGCCACATCCGATGGAGCTTGTGTGACTGAATGCAGCCTTAGGGCTTATGGGAATCAGAAGAGCCACATGGAAGAGTTTATGGCTATCAGAGGGTAAAGCCACACTGGGCTAAAACTCATTCTGGGGTTCATCTTGGAAGGACGAGATTTGGGAAGTAGAGTCCACAGTACTGCCGTGGCCCAACCAGACGGTTCCCAGCCTGTCTCCAGGCTGGCAACATGCACACTGCCAGGGTAATCAGGTTGTTTAGGGTCTGGGGCTTTATGAACACAGACCTCTGCCCTTGTAGGCCAACAATTAGCAAAGCAAGAAGAGATAACAACAAGTGAAACCAATAAATAGAAAAATCCCCTGTGTCAGAAAGTGTTTATTAACCAGGAAGGTACAACAGGGTCTAAGAAATCAATCCTCCTCCCAGCTCACCTGCTCCTGGGGACTTCCTGTGGGCCTTGTCTTTTTGGAAGGAACTAACAGTCCACATCTGCTGTAAAAGATTTGGATCAGAGCACTTGAGTGCTCTAAGATATTGCCATATACACAGAGAGAACGAGGTAGAACAGGCATAGATGAACCCCATGCAAAAAGATGAAAACCACCTGATTTATTGGCATATGGCACATAGGCTGGAATCAGACCAAGAAAGAGCTGCGAAAATAACAGGTTTCAGTGTGCCAAAGCAAGCATGCTAATAATATCCACGAGGTCCCAGTCATAAGGGCTTGCATCAGAAGAAGTGCAGACACAGGCTGAAGCTTTAAGGAGTCCAGGCAAATGCACTTTCATTGACTCTGTATGTTGATAGAATCAGAAATAAGGATTTTCAGCTGTTATGCTGGAAAAGCTTAGCATATGTAACCAAGTGATTCAAGGGGACTAGGCTAACAGTGAGAGGGTTTAGACTGTCTCTATAGCAATAATTTTTGGAACCCAGAGCACAGAGCCCAGCCCTGTAGCACTTGAAGGACCCAGAGAAGAGGGATGGGGAATCCCACCCCCAGAGGAGCCTGGGCTCTGAAACAGGAGCCAGGGTGATGTCTGCAGTGGATAGAGATGGTCAGGATACAAACAGCAGTCTGGTGAGAGTTCATGGAGGATGTACTGCAAGGGGTTTGCCTTACTTGATTGAGTTACTTGGGAGCTTAAATCAGGGATGCTGCAGTTCAGAGAATTTCTGTCTTCTGGCTCCTGTTCAGAATACGTGTTCTGTAAAGTCATCCAGTAAATGTATTGCTCAAATGTAGTCAGTTTGGACCACTCAAACCTGGCCCTTTTGGGAATCAAGCCACATAGATCCTTCTCAAGGGATTCCTGCATATTGCTGTTTTTCTCAAGGAAGGGCACACAAGACTTGAGTCACCCTGTCATGCTGTGACCTATCTGGATGGAGGGGAGAGCCCATGCACTGCTGCAGCAGCCATCAAGCAGCGCTGATGAGGGCAGTCTATGGGCTAGCTGGAGACCTCATGAGATGCCAGGATGTTATAGCCCAGATTAGGTCCAGGAAAAAATTATGAAATTATGAAAACAAGGACTTGGCATTCCTTGCTTTGGTGCAACTATAAAATTCTTCTTGAAAAAAAGGTTAATCTGCTAAGTGGCAATTTTCAGAGAGCCTCCAGGCCAACTCTGACAGTTCACTTTAGGAGAGTCTGAAAAGATCCTTCTCCCTGCTTTCCCTATCTCTCAGAGGCGTATTTCCTCAGCCCTCCAGGATGGCATAAACTATCATGCTGATAAACAAGCTAAAGCCACTGAGAAGTCACAGTCTGCGGGCTGCTGTAGTCAGTCAGCTGTCATCCTGCCAGACCTCACCTAGAGACACATGAGCAGACACAGCTGGTAGAAGACTCACCTGCAAAGTCAGTGTTTATCCTGCAATGACACTGTCAATAAATAATGACTATGAAAACACATATTCTGACCTCTGCAAAACTGACTCTAGAGTAAACGTTGCAAGATTTCCTCCTGGTGATCATACAGGTGCAATTCAGTGGCTTTTTGGTTATTCTGTGGAAATCTTGTTGGGTCACTCAAATGTGTATGATCTGTGAATCCATCATTTTGGTCACTGACACCAGTGGAAAGAATAGGATGATACTGCTGCACTGATTTAAAAGAATCCTGTATTTATGACTCACAGTTTTCTTATGGGCTAATGTTCGCATGTATTTAGGGTGGGGCTGAAATCTACATATCATTGCAATTAGCAACAATTTCAATACTGCATGTATTTGATATTTTATACAATTTGAGAATTCTACATTTAAAAGTCTGATGTTCCTGCTTCGTGTCATGGACATCAGGGGTACTGAATTAAGACATATGAAAGAATGCAAAGGTCAGTCTCATCTGACTGTGTTTTTCATTTTATAGATCTAGTTTAAAGTCATTGTAAAAGACATTTTTAGGAGGGGAAATAACTTTCATCAAGTGTTTGTTTGAAATGTCAGAGAAAAAAAATGAAACAAACATAAATGTACTGGTTCGGATGCTAATAAGATGTTGTTGCTACTCTGCTGGTTGTTTGATATTCAGGTTTGGAAATGTACAGAATGTTAATCTTCTTTTGTTTAGTAATATTTTAATTTTCCCTGATTTGTTTGCAGTTATTCTTCACAGCCTGCAGCATACTGTTTACAGTTAAGGGTTTACAGGTTTTTTGAAAGTATCTTCTTCTATAGCAGATACTACCTATGATATTTTCAAACATTTTTCTCTTAGGAGCTTTAAGAATGTTTGGGATACAGGTTATACTTAGTGCTTTTTCATAATAGCTGACTTGCATTTGCAAGTCAATGACAGCATCTGTATATAAACCATCTTTTCTAAACCTGTCATATCGAGTTGCCTTCTTTAGGACTCCTGCTTGGAGCTGATCCGAGAGTCTGGGAACAGAAGCTGTGTGGAACAAAGGAAATGATCAAATACCAATTCTAAACTTGTAGAGGTTCTGAGAGGTTCTCCTCCTGGGGGATACAGCTGGGGGTCACTGCCTCCTCCCACCAGGTTTGACTGGATGGATGTTTCCACACTGAAAAGTGCTGAGTGGAGTCTTAAATGCCAGAGCACGCTGTGTTTCCAGAGCAGAAGAGGGGATTCATGCCTTAAAGGATGGCTGTTGTTCTGGGGGATACACTCAGCAGCTCACAGCTCTGCAAGCCCACAGCCCAGCCACTGGGCTTCGGGTAATTTGTTTCTACCTTTGTAAGAGAATGGGTCTGCAGCAGCCAGGCTCCCCTCAAGAAAAAGCTGGAGGTGATGAAGTAGAAAGACTCTGCTAATAGGCAAAAGCAGATTTCTTCCCCATGAGGATGGGAAATGACCCCTAGCCGGATGCAGGCAAGGGAAGGGCACTGTTCTCCAGTTGTTACCTAGTGCTCCTTGTCTTTGGTCTGTGTTGAACCATCAGTGTTGAGGCACCTTCCCTAGCTAAAGGATGACTATTACTCTTGCAAGATCAGGAGTCGCATTCTCAGTAGATTATTACCTTTTTTCCCATCTATTTTGACAGTCAGACTGTTTGTGATTGGATTTCTGCAACATAGTCTATATTTGAAATTATACTCCTGTGCTAAGAGGAGAGAATAATAGCAGAGGCTGTTCTAACTGGGCACATGTCAAAGCTCCATGGGCAGGAGAGGCCCCTGGGTGACCTCTACCAGCAACCGATAGAGTTTCACTTGACTGCAAATGGGGAACCCCGTGTCCCTCTCAGCATATCAGAAGATAGGAGGAACACCTCATGCAGACAGGCACAAACAGGTGCTGCATTCACACGTGTGTGGGGCAACCACTGTTGCCTGTGAGATGAAGGAGGTAAACATTTTTTTAATTAGGAAAGACTGCATTTGTCAGTTCCAGTTCCCCCTATTTCTTCACTCTGTTCCTTGCAGGCTAGGGACGAGGTCTTACTTTTTGGGAGGAATTTAATGAATTTGATTTTGTTTTAAAGAGAAAAAAAAAAAACAAAAAACACCACAACAAAAACTAAATTATTTCCCTTTTAGTTGAAATTAGTTCTGTGTGAAATCCACATACTTTCCTTTGAGTGCAAGGAGTTTCATAAATTAAACCTGACCAGAATTTCATTTTGACATGCTGACCTGAAACTTCTACTTTCCAAAAAGGTCAGTGGGCAACATTTCACCTGTGTGAAATTGCTTTTTTTCCCTCAGGGTTCTCTGTTGCTTTTGTCAATATTATAAACCATATACTTCTTAAAAACCCTTCCCTGTGTCTTGTCCTCCCACTAAGAAAACCATGTGACCTTTTCAGTTATGGAGAGGAGTGTGGATCTGCTCCACACAGAGCAGAGCTGCTCAGCCATGAAATAAGAACTACGAGTAGAGTTTATGAAGCTGATCCTCTCGTGGAAGCTGCACATAGCTGACATTCTCAGAAACAGAACAGTCACAGAATGACATGTACCAGGGCTGGCTAAGAAAGAAGCCACCACATTTGTATGACTTCTTTCACACAGGGGAATGACTGCTAAAGGACTTTCTCAATTAAACACAGATGTCATAAATCTTTGTAGCATTTTTGAGTAATAGCAATTCAACAGAATTTCTTGGCTCTTTTGATCTCTTTGCATTAATAATTGTCTTTCCTTGCTGTGAAGGCTTACCTGAAGTCCCATGGTCCCTGAAGTCATAGTAAAAAGGCTACCTCCTTCAATACTTCAAGGCTACAATACTCCTATTTATCAGCTTGATCCAGTTTTTCAGATGTATTTTTTTCCTTGCTTTCAAGAAAGTATCTAGGAAAGTTTTTGATGATAATTTTCGTTGGGGTATTTTAATCTCACAGAGAGAATAAATACAGCAGACAAAGTTCTGATAACAGTATATGGGAGAACTTAACAGGGCTATGTCATGGACAGTAATGTATTTGTTACTGAAAGCCAGTACTTGGTTTCCCATAGCACAGAAAGGTGACACTGAAAGTGTAAGTAGTCCAGTTATTAACATAGCTAATAATCTGTGTTGGCAACAGTGTAAACATGTTCAGTAACTGTTCACATATCCAAAAACCTTTTTGAAAATGTACTTCACAGATTTAAAACAAATCTCCTCCCTGTTAATGTTGCACAAGCCTGTGATGTGCAAAGTGGAAGTCCCTTTGGCAATTGATGGTTGAGCAGACACAATTTAGCCCTAAGCTGAAACCATTTAAATTAATAGAACTAAAGTGACTGAACTTATCTCCTTTTCTGCCAACAATATGTTGTAAAGGATCTATAAAGAGGTAGGAATGACAGCAGCCAAAGTCACTGGGTCTGATAAGGTTTCGTATTGTTCCAGAACAAGCAAGTTTGTCACTGATTGTGTGAGCTGTTTCCCTTACTTTCATACCAGTGTATAAGTAATGAGATAAGCAATGAGCTGTGAGGAAACACGAATGAGGACTGGAAGTGTTCCTGACCACTGAACTGCTGTGAATCCACCAGGGCCGGGACAGCATGAGCTCAAAATCCAGGGCAGGAACACAAAGCTGTAGGGACTCTTTTTGACTCCAAGGGGCTGATGATCTCTGCTCTGCACTGTGCGCTCTGACTCTCCTCAGTCTTCAGAGCAGACACATACACATCTATTCCAAACATCACAAGAAGGTCTGCGGGGGATACCCGCAGAGCTTGGCTGTGGTTGGCAGGTAACTAACCCCCCCTGAAGGGGAGATCCTTCTCCTACCCATTCCAGGCCTCACCTTGGCTTTCAGTGTGCGACATCACTGCCCGTGCAAGCCACTGGCAAGCTGACTGAAGGAGATAACAAAGAAAACATTACCAAAACACTGTCACAGTGATGAATTCTGTAGTTCCTGAGCTCTCTGAAAGAGCCTGCCATGGTCTCATGGGAAGTGCCACTTGCTGCACATGAGCTGGGGCAGAAATAGCAACCAGAGATGGGCTGTGAGGGTGGGACTTCTCTCTCAGCAGCAATAAATGGTTATTCAACAGGCTCAGTTATACCATCAAACTGTACAGCAGCCCCTTACTGTTAAACAGTTTTCCCTTTTAAGTTATTATATCTGATTTTCTCAACGGTACCTATTTTCTTTCTCTTTATTCAATGTACACAATATTGATTTTCTCAGGATTGACTGAGAATTACTTGTTGGGGTTAAACCTGGGGCTTAAACAGGGTTAAAGTCTGAGCTGTGAGTTTAACACTGTTCACTGCTTCTCTCATTAACAAAAAACTCAAGACTTCTGTGTTACAAATATGTGAGTTGGATTCAAGGCTTTATTTTGCCTATTGACATGTTGAAAAAATACATAACTGCAAAATGTAGGAAACAAGTCAGATTTCTGGATACAGTATACTGTGTTTTTAAAAGTAGTAAGATGGAGCTACTAACAAGTATTTCAAATCCGCTTGTGTCAGTGCCACTAAGAAAACACCCACATGCACCCAAAGTACAACAAACACACACACCAAAATGTGAAAGCACAAGATCTGCCCTCGAAGAACCTGCAGGGAGGATCAGTGCACAATGTAATGCATGGTATTGAACTTGTAGAAAACATAAGATAAGAGGGATGGATGACTTTCCTGTTAGGATGTTTAAAGCATGACTTAAAATGGTGAATCAACAATGGATTCTTTTCTCCAAAGAGGGAGGGGAAGAAACATGACCAGTCTTACCATTCTTGTCTGCTCTTCTTAATATCTAAATAAAAAGAGAAAGAACAGAGTCACTTTCTTTTTTTTTTTTTTTTTCCCCCTGGTATAAGTTAATTGCAAACAATGCTGTATTTAGTGTGCATTCACAGTTTAAGCTCTACATCATGTTTTCACAAGGCTGCATAAAATATAAAGTTCTTAGTGTGCCTCCATCCTTCCCTCGGAGTATTGCTTTATTTAACTCCTCCTGTGCTGTGTGCACTAAACACCAAGACAGAAAAAGAACCACCTCTATTTCTAGTTTGTTTATGGATTATAAGGATAATGTTTAGGCACACAACCTGATACCGTATAGCTACAATGATCCTGGATTCAGGGTTGAGACAAGTGGTTTAAAGAAGCAGAGCAAGGACTATAGCTGGGAGGATGCACTGAGGATCTGAGACAGGGAGAAAGACTCATGGTTTGTAGGGGCAGAGGAAGTGAAGGGATAAGCTGGGTGGCATGAAGGAATCAGACTGGGTGGTGGAGGCAGCAACATCAGATGTGTGGGAGCAAATTTGAGGATTGCTGTGACAGAAAGCAGAACCTGGATAGAGAAGAAAGGGGAGAGGGAAAGCACAGAGGTTTATGAGCTATGAAGGCAAGGACAGCACAAGGGTGCCTGCTGTAGATCCTTCTCTGGAACAAGTCTGCCACAAAAACTGTACGACCCCAGCCTACCCACTTGCACAGTCTGCCTTTTCTTCCCACTGTAGATGACACCTGATGGAGAAGATACTTAAATACTTATGTGACATTCTGTAACGCCTCATGCGGACTCTGAGAAGATGATTCTGGGGAGTTATCCCACAAAGAGAGGTGGCAGAGCATTTCAGGCCCTGCCCTGCCATTGACAGGAGGACAAAGCACCAGCCCATTTGGGACTACATGCAGGGGCACTGGCCCTGTCTTACTGATGGTGATATTTTGGCATGTCAGCTGTCCCTGCTGGAGTCCCACTGGAGGCACCACCACATCAGTACACACTTTTGAGAAGGGATCAGGGATGGGGAATAAATAGACAGAGTTTCCTCCAGTTTCTTTGCTCCCTGCTCCCCACATGAAGGGATTTTGCTGTGGTGTGGGTCACCATGTGACACTTCAGATATGAGCAACTGCCATCTGTTGTCACCCTGCTACCTTTCCGAATGTAATTCCCATCACTATTTCAGCCTGAACTGCGACAGGCAGTCATCTGAGCAACGCTGCAACAAGTGTAGGCATGAGAAGAAAGCAAGTATTCCAAATATACTTTCTATTGCTGCTATGAATATCAGTAAAGTGTTTCAAAATGGGCACATACATTTTTGAGAGCTGACAGCAATGAAAAGGTTCTCTGGTTTGATAAACTGCTAGTAGTATTTAAAGAGCTTCTCCAGTACAGGCTGTAATTCTCTGCTCCTAGAGGTGAAACTGAACAAGAAACCCAAGGATTCAGAAGCCAAGCTCTGTTGGAGCACCTTTGTGACTATGTTCTGCAGGGTGGGGTTGGTGGGGAACTATCAGAGTTGTGATCCCCATCCAGGACTTCACTGATGGTGTCTAAGCTGAACTTTGCATTGGACCAAGTTTACAGCACATAAACTATGAAATTTACTTAGTAAGATGATATTCCTCTTCGATATATATCCAAATAAATAATACACTCAATTTTCAGTTATGAGGATTGAGGTCTTGAAGGGTTTTAAATTTTTCATCTTAAGCCGGAAATTTTATCCCAATGAGAAATAAAGACTGAATGCAGAGCAAAGGAAATATCAGTAAAAGCATCATTAGAATAAAATAAAACCTCTTTCTACATTCCTAGGTTTCTGGCAGGTTTGGCTGGATTTCTGCTCGTGCCTGGGCGGAGCTGCCTGCTATGGGCACGGGCACAACACAAGCATGTCTGATGGGAAGGAGCATGGGATACTTCAGCAAGGGGATTATTACCTGCAGCATGGACCCAAGCAACATGAACAGATGACCAGGGACATGTGCCATGCGTAGCAAAGGCCCACGCAGAACCACCCAGGCATTACAGCCACACCAGGCAACACATCCCACACAGTGTGCAAGACCTCTCATGACGAAGAGCTGCATCGTGTGGGATGCTGAGCCCTTGGTGATGGTCTAGCACAGCGCCCCTGAGGTGTCAGATGGCCAGATGCACATCAGGGCACCTTGCTGGGCTTGCCCTCAAAGGGCTAAGGGGCTCAGGGTTCTCTGCCCATCGACTCAGGGCACCTCAAATCCATCAGAGTCTAATGGATGGGAGGGAGTCTGCACAGTTTGGGAAAAAACTTTTTCAGCATGAGAAACTCTTTAGTGAGAAGCCTCCTCTGCCCCCCGACTAAAATAATGAAATTCCAAGCAACCTATTTTGAAAGGTGACTGTTTTCACCCAGAACCTCTCCTAAACACCTGCAGCCACTAACCTACTGTTCCTGCACCTGCAACCATCAGAAGCAAAAGGGGAAGGGAAAAGGAAGGGGAAAGTGAAACAGAAGGACCTATAGTCTCACTGGGCTTCACTGCCGTCCACAGAGAGAGGAAATAACAGCGCCAGAAAAAAATAATGGGGGAAAAAAAAAAAAGAAGAAGGATGGGGATCAGGAAGAAAAAGACAAGAACAAAAGGCAAACCAGAACAACCCAGATGCCCCCTTCCCATAAGCTCGCAGCTGCCCTGTGCGCACGGAGAGGTTTGTGCCAGCAGTGCCGCGTACTCACATCGCGGAAGATGCGCAGCCCCGCTCCGCGCTCCGCCGCCATCCGCGCTCCG
>VWZG01000444.1:0-89932 GCA_013396735.1 Grallaria varia
CTTAAAGTCATGATTCAAACATTTTTTGAAAAAATAATTAGCATCTTTTTGTTTGATAAGTTTGTTAGAGATATGTGAAACAGAACACTCTCATGCATATTTTTGAATATGCAGTATTTATTTTTTAAAAAATAGGCTTAATTTTTACTTCTATTCAGGATGGTAGACTTAACCAGTTTTATTTGCATATTAAAAACAGTAAAATCCCTTAATACTTAATGAATCCTAACCTATTTTGTTCAGAAAATACTATTTGCTAGAATTTACCAAATTACTTTTTGCTGTGTTAGCAAATCAGATTATGCCATTGTAATTAGTAGAAATCAGACAAAGTTGTAATATCAGTGTGAAAAGTTCAAGCAGGTCTTTTGAGAGCAATGAGTAGTTAATAATGCACAGCTTGATATGCACCATCCTTGCTATGAAGGAAATAATGCTAGCTACGCAATGAACTCTGCCAGAAGCAACCTCTCTGAAAACTTAAACAGAAGCTCTCTGCAGAAGAGAAGTCATTGCTAATGATAAAGGTAGAGCAAAACCATCATTATAGGTATAACTGAGAGGTGATCTCTTGATTTATGTGCAATAGTGTGAAACGGTGGAAGTTCTGCTTTCAGAGGTTGTTTCATGAAGGTTAATTTCCTGTGTGGATCCTTTTCTTGTTTAATTATTATTGGACTTGTGCCCAAGCCAAGATTGCATTCGGGCAGGTTTAGCTCCTTGCAGAACATTCTATGAATATATTTTAATAAGAAGAAGTCCACTTATTTCTAGCTATTCAGATTCATGTTCTTGTCCTAGCATCCATAACCAAACCATCTGAGTACTGAAATAGCTATATACTTCATGTCAGGGTTTTACTTTGTCTTGTTTTTAAGATTTTAATTTTTTAGTTTTTCAGTATAATTTTAAATGGTAACAGAGGACCTTTGCATGGGTTTGATATTCAGGTGGATACATGCTGTTTCTAGTCAGAAAATGTTTGCTTGGGAAAGTAGTCATCATATGATGAATAGATGTCTATATATGAATATATGTCTAATATATGTCTGAACTGAATGTCTATTTGGACTTCCAAAACTTGATCTTGCAGAACTGCTTGGTATGTAAATCTTCTGTTGGTCTTACTTCAACACTTTGATATGCATTGAAATCACAAGTCACTTTTGGCTCCAAGCTATCATCAACTAAATTATGCATCAGTATAATCATGCCAGTTCAACAGCACTCTGTTGATGCAAATACAAGGTCCCCTTAAATACTGAAGAGAATCACTTAATTTGCTCTTACAGTTCATCTCACAGTTTTCTTTACTTTTGTCTTCTGCAGAGTGGGAAGACTCTAAGCTACTCTCTTGGTTGTGAAACCATTTTGAGTGGCACACTGTTTCTCAGTACTGAGTTGTGTGAAAGAAATAAATTGATACAATTCTTTTCAGCCTTACCTCTTGAAAGTCTATACTTCAGGGGAAGGTGCACATTGTCCACATTTTTTGAAGTCAATGATTTTTATGTAGCTTTCTGTACTTTGAAGGAAAAGATCATTCCCATTTGCAATTACATTTTAACATGATCTCACTAAGACTATGGCACTTTGCTGTTAGATTTTGACCTGCTAAACAGCCATAAGCTTTTGTACTATACAGTACAGCTTCAACATCACTAACAGGTGGAAAATACTATGCTTCTGCTTTTGCAAATGCAATCTTTTATAAAGCAATAGAAATGCCTGCACATATCGGAAACTGAAATTTGTCCTGAATTAAAATGAATGTATAAAAAAATCGGAGAACACAGGAAATGTTTATTTGCCTGTTGGCTCCAATGCCAGACAAAGGCCAGGAAAGCAGTGACTATTTGCTGTCACCATTTATTAGTCTGTGTGAAATGTGAGAGTAAGTGCTGCCAGTTACGTTTTCTGACTAATCCCATGCCTGTTCAGCTACAGGAGTTGAGAATGTGCTTGAATAATAAAATATTTCCCATGCTCAAAATCAAGCGGGTGGTTTAGTACCTTGATGAGTCAGAAAGCACGATAACTCTTAATGCTTGTTGGCATGTCTATAGGAAGGCTCAGCCAAGAGGACAGAAAAAGAACGGACTTCTCAGTCCAGGAAGCTTGTTGGCAGCATAATGTGGGAGCTTACCTTGTCACTGCCTGTGCTGTGCTGGAAGATTAATGGTCATTTTATTCTGACTGCCTTTAACTAGGAAACTGTACTACAGCTTCTTTAAGAATGGATAAAAGTTTGCATGTGCATGTCTGTACAAATGCACAATTATATATAGAATGCAGACAAATGTGCACAACACATATATACAAACTCTCATAAGAGGTTTGCTCCTACAGGGATTCACAAGAAAATAATAATAAAAAAAGAGTTTCATCAGCCTTTCTCTGCACCTTAAACCTATCGCTCCTCAATCAACCTTTTCACTTTTTTGGGGGGGATGATTTTTTTTTCATTGCAAAGTGAATAAAAATAAGAAAAAATGTCTAACAACAATGTAAAAACATTAAGAACTGTAAAACTTGTGTATAACCAGGTGTTTTGCATGGGATTTATCATTATGAATTTTCTTCACAAGAGGGTGGTGTACAAAGAATGTCTGATAAATTCCTATAGTTAAAAGGAAGTGGAAAATATTTATTTTAAGATTTCCAAGGACTGGGTTTTCAATGACTTTTTTGTTTTGTTTATGTTTCTCAAAGCACACGCATAGAGAAGAGTTTAAAGTTCTTTCCCAAGGTCTTCAAACCCAACAGTTTATTCCTCCTTTTGAAAGTGAGGCCGAAATCACAGCTCAGAGTAAGGGTAAATCTCAGTACTCCATTGGAGAAATCAGTGATTGTTATTTTGTAGGTGAGCTGACCAATCACCCACATGAGCAAAGAGCCATAACACTTATAGGTTGTCTGGAAGTTGCGCCCTAGCTGCTAATGCTTCAGAGTCAGCAGCAGGCACTGGATCAGCTGTGGTGTATATCCAAATACCTGTAGCCAAACTAGGGGGCTGGAATGGAATTTTCTTTGCTCTCAACACATTTAAGTGCTCTTGTGCTAGATTTTTTTGTGAGTCTGCAGTGTTCACTCATTGTGTAACATGACTTCTTTCTGGTACCCCAGCGCACGTCACTGCCTGGATGGTTATCTCCCAAGGCCACTTGTCACCACCTGGAAATGTGTATTCAAAAACTAGAGATTCACATTTATAAGTGTGACTTGGTGGTAAGTATTATCTCAAAAAAAATTCACTGCTTAGGGAGGGACAACTGCTGGGTTGTGCTGGGAAAATCCTTAACTGTTGTATAATGGCATAGAGATTGCAAGTTCTTAAGGGTAGTGAACTGCTTCAATGTAATTAATATATACCTAAACCATGCATAGCAAGTGAAATGTTATGGTACATCTATTTGATGTGGGTTTTTTATTTAAAAAAACCCAAAACCACCAAACAAACAAGAAAGGAAGAAAGAAACATCTTGGTCACTATACCCTCTGTGATTAATGGGCTATGTATTACTATTATGTCAATAAATAATTGGAATAATAAGTGACATCATTTCAATGTTTGGACTCAATGATCATCAAGGTCTTTTCCAGTCTTAAAGATTCCACGATTCAGTTCTGAATAAACTGAAATATGAAATCCTTATGTAATAAGCTAATACTGACAACTATGGTTACTATGTCGGGTGTGTAGCTAAGATACCCAGATAAAGATTAGTTGATTGAAAACATGAACACGAAGACCCTACTCTCTGAAAATGGGGAAGTTCAGAGATACTCTATGTTAGGCAGCAGAAATCTAGACATCCCAAGAGATGAGATATTTTGCAGTTCTGTTTTTTTTTTTTCTGGTGTGGTTTTGTTTTTTTTTTTTGTTTCAAATCAGGCAAAGGGAGAAACTGATTTGTAAAACAGATCATTGTTCTTTCAATGGTTCCTGAAACAACCCTAGATCTCCCTCTTGTACCTGCTGTACCTGAGACCATCATATAGAACCACAAAGTGGATGCCCAGAGTGTAATAGCAGAAGACAGTAAGTTCACTCCAAATTCTCAAGAATTTGAAGCTGTCAAACTACTCTACCTTTTTCTCAGTGCTTTTATCTCCTCAACTGACCTCTTATGTAATCTGAAATATTTAATGTCTATCTAAATTAAATTTAGCCTACAACAAATAAGACTGTAAGAAAAGAGAAACTCATATTTGTACTGTTACACTAATAGGCCTAATAACAATAATCCAGAAACATCTGCATTCATAAAATAAAAACTTCATTATCATTTCAATACAGTTAATACAAAACCTCAGGTTCACCAGTACACCAGCTGTGTCCTGGTGCCCAACAACACAAAACAGCAATTCATGCAAAATTACCAGTCTTTGTTACTGACTCTTTTTCCTGGCTCCAGTCCCAAAATATTCCTGCTGTTCAGGTCTTTTGTTTCCTCTCACTGTAAGTCTTTTATTTCCTAGGAGAATACAAAGGATCATCCCCAAGGTTGTTTTCAGTAGCTTTCTCACTTCCAATATCATACCTCCAGCTCTTTATTCCCCACAGTTAAGAGACTCAAGTGTTTAGTTAATGGTCTCTACTGATTTGGACGACGCAGTTCTTTCTCCAGCACTGCTGGCATTGCTTCAGACATGTCTGCAATGTTCTCTAGAACCTGTAATCACCTTGCCAGATCAGAGCATTAGGAAAAAATACTCATTTAACAATGTTTTCTGAAATCTTTCCTTAAGGACGGTCAAATGCTCAGAAAAGCAAATCAACCAATATCTAATGCTTCTTTTTGAATTAGTGTTGAGCTCTGTGGAACTAGAAACTCGAGGTCTTAACCAGGAGCAAGGCCTGAATGTGCACATTTTTCTAGGAAAAGTTCTTCAGAAGGAGTTTGCCACTTAAGAACTTTACACAGGCAAGAGACTAAGAAGAGGAGAGAGGTTCAGAATTAAATATTTTTCTCCTGGATTTGACTCAGTAATTTAGAACTAGTCCCATTGCACTGGACCTACTGGTTCAATCACTGGAAGCAGCTTTCCAGCATGCATTGTAAACCTGCCTTGAAGAGGTGATAACGATCAGTGAGTTAATGATGTTGAAATATCACTGGTGTCCCTCCAAGGCAGCTTCTCATCCCTGCCAAGTAGCCAGACAGAGAAAGAACAGTTTATGTTTCAGACTTCTGGGTTATCCTTACATTTCTTCTTCATCTCACTCAGTTGATCAAAGCATTTGCTTGTTTTCTAACTGAGATAATGGGTGTCTTCCCAGCTGTTCTTTTGGGAGAGGAGGGAGGGAAATGGAAGTAAAAATGTCTGTCAGTTGGCTGTATCTGTTATTCCCCAAAGCCTACTGACAATACTAAAAAAAGGAACGAACGCCTCATATAATGCCCTATTATGTAGCAGACCAGAGATCTCTCAAGCTGCCATTAAAATGAGATTCAGCACTGGTAGACAACAGAATAGTCTAAAATAATTATCCATTATGTTAGAGTTGGCATCTTTCCTGAAAGCATCCTGCTCTGTAACTTGGTAGAAAGAGGACACAAACTGCCCTAGATCAATGTGCTGGCTGCACACCCTCAGCTTTTGCACTGAGAAGCTCCTGTGTTTCAGTGCCCACTGGTACTCTGACTAATAGTGTCCAAATGAACAAACTTTTAAGAACACAGGTATCCCAGGTGACAGGGTGCATGTCTCTTTACATTGATCATTTAATCAGCCATTAGTAGAGAGGATGAAGGGGTGATGGAAGGCTTCCTGAGGTGCAAATTGGAAGAGAACTTCTGTCTTCTTCAAGCTGACTTCCAGCCCAAAAAGCTCAGCAGCCTCTGCAAAGCAGGGTGTTAAGCGCTGCAGAGCTGCTTCTGTGTGAGCAACGAGGGCGGCATCGTCAGCAAAAAGCAGCTCCCGGACAAGGTGATTGAGGGTCTTGGTGTGGGCCTTCAGTCTCCTGAGGCCTCCAATCGGGAGATATGGAGACACACCATCCATAACGCTGCTGATTCCTTTGAGAACACACGCAGAATCAGTCTCGAGGAGAAAAGACAACCCAGAAAGAACCGTGCCTCGCCAACACCGCCTATGGAGACTTTCTGCTGTGCCTTTTGCATCCGGACTTGCCTGCATCGGCCTCTTTAGCCATCAGCGCGCTTGCAGCAAGCAAAATCTGTGTTCACGAAGCCCAGACATGAATGAATGAGTAGAGAGGATAAAGAGTGTCCACTGATGTCTGGAGCACTAGTCTGTAAACAATGCGGTTTTCTCACTGGGCAGGTGAAAAGACTTGAGTTGTAAACCATTTAAAGCTGTTTTAACCTCACTGGGAAGGTAATAGCATCATATTTCAACACTACTTTTGAAATAAGTATCAGAATTGTGCTTGGGAAAACAACCTGACTGTAAAATGGACAAAACACTTGTGACTTGAACTTACAAAGGGAGGAGAGCCAGATACTATACTGCAGTCAGCCATTGTTCTGTTAGACAAATCACTTCCTTGATGCTATCTCCTCCTGTCATTCCCTATCTTGTTTGTTTGCCTTGCAGACTCCTAACAGCAAGACACATTTCCTAGTAAGCGTCCATACAATGCCTAATATTTTCAGACCTTACTCCATGTTCATTGTCATGATGTTTTCAGATCTAAAGGGACATGTACAGGTCAGGTTCAAGGGTAGACTGCACAATGTTTTTAGTGCTGTGAAATAAACTCAGTGTCTGCACTGAAAATGTAGTCCAGTCCATATATCACTGGTACTCCGTAAAAACCTGAAGTTACAAATTTGGTTTTTAACGCTCAGCTTTGCAGCCTCTGTGGGTTTTTTTGTGGTGGTTTTTTTGTGATGTTTGTTTTCCTTTTTCTTTTTTTGTTGCTGTATATAGAGAGACTTTCATTTTACCTTCAACTTCATATTTTCAAGCCAGTAATAATTTGTCACAGTGCCCAGGATTATAATCTTTAATTCTGGGAACTTCTGCTAGTTTTTATATTCAAGAAATAAAGTCCAGGAGATGTCTAACTTCAAACCATCTCTGGACTTGTTATGTGACAAATGCAGGATTTCCAATTTTCGTAAATCCCTAATTAAAACTGGTTCACAAAAATCAATTTTATTTCTGCAACAGTTAATTTCAGAAATGAAAGATAAAAAATGTTTTTTTTTTTTTTTTCAGTTTGGTTCAAGATTGTCAGACAAAATCATTTGGTTAATGGCTTTATGACTGTTCCATTCTGCTATCATTGCTATGTCTAAAGGTCAATCTCTTTACCCCATAATACAGATTTATTTTGTTTGCATAGCTGATTCAGTCTTTTCTTCCTGAGTCAGATGTAACAATCTCCCTTTGACCTTCTCTGTAGGTGTTGTAGACAAAATCCTGCACAAGTTGTTAAGAGATAATAAGTACAGACTTTCAGCTTTGACTATGGATTCAATAGAAGTAAGAGATAAAGAGTCCAGTGGCAGCACAGGACTATGGAAACATCTCACATAAGTAGGATGCTTTCCTGAGCTCTTTGGAAATAAACGCTCCTCTCCTATGAATACAGTACAGCTACTAACTCATTACTTAAGCAGAGATTAGCACCTTGAAATACCATGTATTTGGTAATCTTTATATAGACCAAAGAGACAGCTTGATGGATGACTATTCTGATGTCAGCCTGTCATAATGACTCTCAACAAACTTGATATTGATCACATTTTTTCACAATTTCTATTATATAATTGTAATAAAACAGTAAGCAGAGTGTTTCCAACCAGTGGAAATTGTGGAAATCAGTTAGTCTTCATTTGTGTTTCCAGACTGAAGATCAAAATGATTGTTTAGATATACCAGAGGCATACCATTCTGTCTCTTCAGCAAATCACAAGCAGTGTCCAGTTTTTGACTGAATCAGATGGTTTTCTGATAGACGGTACCCACAATACAGATGATGACCTCAAAATATGAACCTAAGCCTACTGTTCAAGAAGGATGAGTAGTGCAGTGTAACCCTACAAAAACCGAAGACCCAGCCTGTCCCTTTTCTATGTGATTGTCGCCAGAGTACTGTTATGAGAAACAGAAATTTAAGGTGTTATTAGCTTAGGACTCAGGACATCTGAATTTAAATCCCTTTGATACCTCTCATGTCCACTCGGATACTGGCTAAGTGTAGATGCAACAAGGGACTTCAGTGCCCTGTAAGGCAACGCTCAGGTGTAGAGCGCAGAGAACTTTGTGTCTGGTAGTATTTAGACTTCTTATGCAGTATCCTGTTATAAATGAGATATAAAATAGCTTTTCTATTAAACACAAAGGCTTAGATTCCTGACTACACTTTAGATCTTTGATGCCTGAGTCAGGGTGGCAGGTACAAGCCTCCATCCAATCAAGTAGTGCCCAAAGTCTACCTCAGAGATAGATGCCTACATTTCTTTGAAAGAACATTTCATGGTTCTCTATTTTTTCTTTGTGTGTCTTCTACACAATCAAATGATAAATAAACCCATTATCTTCTCAATGGCTATCATCCTGTCAAAGTGCAGATTTTAAGACAGTATGACTACAATTACTTAAGTCGTCAAGAAAGTATCTTTTAAGTGTGAAAACTTGTCACAAATTTTCTAGAAGACACTTTTATATGTGTCTTAAATTTTCCTCAGCTCTTTAGGTGAAATATCTGGATGAATGTTGTCAGGTATGGTGTATTACTCTGGTCCACTATGTTTTTATACTCATTGGTGTACACTGAGATTCTGGGTAAGTGCATCTGTTCCAACCTTTCTTTGAGGTCATGAGTCCTACAGAATGAAGATGCAAAAGCTTGAACCACCTCTGTTACAGCTCACTGTGTGCTTGCCAAAGCCTCTTACTTGGTATGAGACCATCCTAGTATGATTCCAGCAGAAACGTGGTGGCTATTTCCAACTTGCTGTGTTTTAACTACTTTAACTACTTGCTGTTGCAGGTTGTTCAGTTTGCGAAAGCATTTCAAAGTAGACAGTAAACTCAGACTTCTTTTGCAGCAGAACAACCCAAAATGTTTTCCAAAGCACTTCTCTGGTGCAGCAACTCTCCCTCTTCTGAGCACTGTCGAAGCTTCTTGGCTTCTATTCTGCCACCTCTCACCATCCTCCCCATTCCTCTACCTGAGGACAAAGGCATGGGGAGGGTAAAGAGAGAAAGTTTATCCTGTGCCTGGTTTGAACAATGTATGCATTGTCTACTTCTCATTGATGTCGATACATTTTTTTTTTTAATTACTACGCCTTGACAAGGCAGTTTCAGCACTCAGAGTCAAGGGCAGATCACACTTCCACAGTACATACAAACCCTAGCACAGCTGGACACACAATCTTCAACTTCCACATTTTTTTTCAGTGGCCAGTTACTGGAACCACCTAACAGAAAAGACATCTTTGTCCCAGGGCATTCTAGGAAGTAAAACCTGGCTATAATGGTTCCTGTTCCTGAGCTAAATCAATGCGAAAACAGTGGGTAATGAGTAAAGAAGTTGTCCAGGGATTTGATCCAATAGAATCACTGGATATGTGGGTCAGCCACTCCTGAGCAGTCAGCCTATACTCTGTTGTCTTGCATGCTAGACATAAGGATTACCTAGAAACAATATGGATTTTGTAAGTAATGTGATATGTTGAAAAAAACCTTGCCAATGTCAGTATGTGAAGAACTTGGCTTATGCTTCCAGTCCATTCAACATTCCTTAATTCTGAAATTGTGCTTCATGAATGAGCTAGTGGATTTTTATGCATATTTACACAAAATTGTCTGTACGTTAAAAGGTGCATATAATACATTGTTATTTTATGTTACTAGCTATGCCCAACCTTTGACCTTACCATCAGTCCACACATTTTTATTCAAGTCTTGCTTGCTTGACTTTCAATAGGCTTTTCTGTTCTATTTACAGTTACAATAAACATATGTGAAAATATATGAAGTGCATAAAAAGGTTTTTCTGTGACTGAATAAAGAATTTTTCAAACTGGGGATCTGCAAACTATGGAAACTGATAAAATAGGGAAAGGAAGGCCTGCTTTAAAGGAAACCTGTAAGACCTTGCGTATCCAATACTGACAAAAGTATGCTTTTGTATACTGCATCTTCTATATGCATTAGCTCCTGTCTCAGTTCTAGGTGGGCTGCAACCTTTTCTGGATAGTGACAGTTCTGCAAAAATAAGTTACCTTTTTTTTTTTTTTTTTCCCTGCAATCCTGCATAGATATCAGAATTTTCCATAGCATTTCTGTGACTGAGCTGCACATGAATGGTACTGACAAAAAGCAAATGTTAAGCAGACAGTTCATTGATATTTATGCTAGAAGTCCTTTGTGTTACTTTGGAGAAGGCATTGGTAGTCAAGGAAGAAAGACAAAAACCCCTTTCAAAAGAGCTCTGACATAGAGCATGCCTGTTAGCCTGCCTATGATGTGATTATCCCTGTTCCAAGCAACATTAGCAGGTACTTTGTGCCCATGAGAATAATAAAAAGTGGAAATGAAGTGATTATATTAGACATTCTTTAGAACAGAGACTCACTTTTGGTCTCTTTTTGTTGCCTTTAAGGAGTTCTTGCTCATGAATGTGGTAGGTAATAGGAAGTTTAATTAAAAAATAATTAATTATATAGAATCTTGTTCTTAACTTTTGTTCAGTCAGGTAGGAATTGAAAGACATAGAGAGGAAAAATTCAGATTTTGCCCAGGTACTTTAGTCCTGTTTGTTGCCATATTCCCTCCTGGCTTTTCCCTAAGAGTCCAAGGTCTGATGATTTCTTCAGACCCCTCCTCTTGTAAAAGTTCTGCCCACCATAAAGATTAGAAAACACATTGCTATACTTAATAGCTACTCACAGTGAATGAACACTGGTCAATTTTTTGTCAATATATGTGTCAGTTGTTTGTTACAAACCTTGTCACCTACAGAGCTTAGGTAATAAAATAAATAAAGGAGAGAAAAGCACTATCAAGAAGTATTCACACCCGGAAAAGAATCCAACTTCATCACATTAATGCCTCAGCTCTCTTCCGTAGTTTTCACAACACAGTATCTACAAATCTGGGTTGTGAGCCCTTAGTCTTTCCAGCCACAACACTCAGATTTATGACAGCATAGATTTCTCATTGGAACAGATGGCATACTGCAGCAAAATTTATTAAAGCTGCATTTCCCAGATCCTTTTCTGTAGCACTTTTGCTCTTTCCCCTCCTTTTCCTAACATGACAGGGCATCGTATGGCTCTGAAACTGAAATTAGCACAAAGGCATGTGTGGTTCCTTGCAAATCTGCTCTGCATAAATAATCATTCAGATTACTGACCTGCTAAGGCTCCTAGCTGGCAATCACACAGCAAAGCCTGTATTTTCTCCTGTTTGATGCTGCTTCACCATTCTCTTATCCTGACTTCTATGTTATGCATCTCTCATGTCTGACATCAGAGAAAATAATCAGCTGGGTCTTAGGAGCATTATCATTCTAAGTCTTATGTGTAAATATCTTGAGTTAGTAAGAAGACAGAGAGGTATCAAAAAAAAAAAAAAAGTGACGACAAAAATTAGGCCAAGTTACAAGTGTTTAGGTTTTCAGGAAGTATTGTAATTTCAGGTTTCCCACAAATCAGGTTTGTAACAGATGGGTGAAATGTAGGTCAGATGCAGCAGGCATCTTTGTAAGCACTTACTTTTATGGTTTCTTTGATAATTTTTGTCTCTCTTGTCACATGATAAAAGAAGGTTTAAATCAATCCATGCAGACCACTTACAATAGGGCAAGGGATATTGAGAGGGCAACCCTGTAACATGAAGGGCAGGATTCTGGCATTCACTTGTGCATTGAACCAGGTTCATCCTGGATGCACAATGGATAAAGCAATAGCATTGTGGGCAGGCAGAATTTGCACCTCGTTTAATAAGTACTGTGACATATTTTATACACAAGACCACACACTGAGGTGAAGCTCTTGTAATCACAGGGCATCAAAGGGTCAACCAAGGACATAGCAGCAGCCTTGACTTTGAATTTCCTACCTCTTGTTGACCAGCTCCATACCTGAGGTTTACATGTCTACCTTCATATTTTAAAAAAAACTAAAAGGGACACAGAGCCACCTTCTCAAAACAATAGGGATTTCTTGGTCAGTTCCTTTTAATGGCTCACAGGCTCTTCAGTAAACATTATGTATATGATTGGAGTTTTAAATGAGGTATCCCTCGGAGCTGTGAGTGCCCGCCCTATAACCACATCATTGCTCACAGGCGTGAGGGATGGAGCTGCTCCTTTGGAGCTGCAGCAGCCTCTGATGCTGATGTGCCAGCTGCATGGGCTGCTGGCTCTCGTCTCATGACGTGCACAGAGCTCCGTGAGCACAGCTCTGCCCCTGCAGCTGCTCAGCGCATTGCTGGGCACAGAGACAATAGAGATGGTTGCTATTTATTTGATTTAGCTTTAAATGTAAAAGATAGATAAACATGGGCAAAAAGAGTCAAAATAATCTGTCTTCCTGAACACCATTCCCTCAGATTGTTTTCCTCACATCTGATATCTTTCTCTAAATTAGGCACCATGGTTCTTGTTTTACATCACTGGCTGGGTGTCACTAGGATTTTAATTTCCAGTAAAAGGTGACCAAACCCACGAAATACTTTTCTGATATATTTCTAAGTTCGCTTAGTACTGACCCTGAGACCAAACTATTCTGAATATTGTCCTTATTTTTTTTAATAGACTTTGTTTATGTACTCTACCTAGAGAACTGCAGCTAGTAAAGCTCTTGCATATGCGCTTAGTTTAACAGAAACCATTCAGCTTAAAGATATACTTAAGTACTTCACTTTCTGAAATCTCCAGGTAGAGCTGTAAATAACAGGAAGTTACAGGTACTCATACAGAAAGATGTACTGATTTAAAAGTCTCTGTCTTAGAACACATTGCCACCTGTATGGAAAATAGTTCTTGAATTAGATTCATCTCCATGAGCTGATGGTGTATAAGAAATTACATTGTTTCCCTCCTGTAATTTAGGGAGCCACTTGCCGTTAAATGCAAGTCAGACCTGCAGTGGGACAAATTAAGTCCGTTCTATGTCTTCTCCTGCAAGCATTGCATTAAGAGGGGTGCAACCCGGAGCCTCTGTCTGAGGCCTAAGGACTGAAACTGAAATCAATGGTAATCTTTCCATGGCACGAAATAGCTTTGGAGAGGATTCAATAGCATAATAAATTTTAGCTCACTGTGGAACTGAGTACTTTTTTGTCAACCTGCTTGTTTAAAAGGAGTATGCAGAGTCCTGTTTCCCCTCAAGCAGTGGAAACTTCTTAGAAAACACTTCTTTTGGTGATAATTCTAAGCTCTACACTGGGAACACTTATCTTGTAAAGGAGTTTTCAGGCATTTCTGAAGAGTAGCTACCAGTACTTGTTCTGACTCTGTTCCTGGCTCTTCTTTGCTCTCTTCTCTCTTGTCATACTAATAAGTTAATTTGTTGGCTCTTCTTGCAATACATACCATAGTAATCAGAGCCAGATACATTTTGCCATGAAAAAGTAAGCTGGATATGGTCACAAAAGCCTTGATGAGGACACTACTCTGTTTTCCTCAAAAGTTACAGAGATGTTTGTAGCCTGCTTATCTTACCCTAAAGAAATCTTGCAACTTCTCTTACCTTTGCAGAAATTTAACTTGATTTATTATATCTACCTATTATGTGGTCTTCCTTTTAGATCACACCAAATCAGAGAAGCATGTTTTGTTTCTCTTTGGCTTTTGGAAATTGGTTGTTTTGGAAAATACAGATAGATGTACTGGTGAACTGTTCTTGACTGAAAGAGCCATTCATGTCAAGGGCAACACACTCCTCTTCATACAACTGTAGGCTGCAGGTTCATTTGATCCTGTAAGTAGACTGGGATACGTACTGATCAAATATCAGAATATCTTTGGGAGAAAATTGCCTGTATAGAATAAATTTGTCACAGGTTGGCTACCTCACTTTTATAAAAAGCAGAAGAGGTCAAACTGTGACTTGTGGTTGTGTCTGAATCTATAATGATGGGCCATTCATTCTGGTTAAATAGGATGTAATATCTCTGCAATAAATGTATCTTCATGTTTAATGACTCATATGTTGTTGATGGAGGATAACAGACATATTGGCTTTCTCCACTCCAAGAGGGTTAGAAATTAACCCTTTTTCCTTTTCACATTCTCACTGTTGTAGTGCGCAGCAAAAAGTGCACATGCCTCCTTGATGATGTCTCCCTGAAATTATGCATAGTAATGGATTATCAAAGCAGTGCTGCTTTGCTTGGCAGGAACGTTTTTCAAAACGAAGATCTGACATACCATGGCATAGAAATTGTGCTCTGGTTTCTAATTAGTCCTGAAGTGGATTTGCTATGGTGCAGAGGCAGGGCTGGGACCGCAGTTGCCAGTGAGGTGTCTCTGTCCTAGTACACCCACATCACCAGGGATGGCAGTGATCTGCCCTGTGATACCATCCCACAGCCACATGGCATGTTACCTGACTTTCCACCATTTAAAAAAGCCAAAACAACTCAAACTCAAAACCCTCTCATGTAGAGAAGGGAAATTATAGCCTGACAAAGATGACATTTCTCAGGATAGGGTAACCCCAAAATGCAGCACGTTGGTCATAATTGTTCAGTCATTAATTTCCTTTCTGGGCAAGCAATTAGTGCTCTATTTTCTGGGAAGAAAATTTCCCTTTGGATGGCAGTGACAGAGGTTGGGCAAGTGATGACAGGTTTGCAGATGTTGGTCAGTTGCCTAATCCTTAGAAAATTTCTGGCAAGATGTGGTTTACAGAGGAATACTTGCATATCCGTAAACATCCATACACATGTTCACTTACATACCACACAGAAATGTTAGCCACAATCCAGGCCTCACTGTTCCCTGTGCTGTAAATATAGAGTTCATGCCAAAAACACAAATAAACTCCACAGCTAATGCCAACTGAAAGGTGATAGACCTACACAGGTCAATGATATTTGATTTATATATATTGACAAAAACCTTAATTTCTCTGCCTTTATTGAAATTTTGCTTGAATAAAGATCATAAAAGAATTTTTTATGACAATGTATACATAAATATCTTATTTGAGCAAGGGTAGAGGAGACAAAGAAACAGATTTTCTTATCTTCAGTTTGTTGTATATTTCATCTATCTCTGTTATTGTAAGTGAAAATTGGCAGATATTAATAAACTAAATATTTCTTATGGGGCATTTTATTTTTTTTTTTGTTAGTGAGTATTATTCCAATTTCAAATCCAGTTCAGACTGTAAAGCATTAATAAAGTCAATTGATGAAACAAATTCCACCTTTTATAATCTTAAGACCTGAAAGATTTACTGCATTCTCATGTCTTTCAATCTCATATGACTAGTGCAGTCAGAGGAAAATATAAAAACTGCATTTGGGCAGAAAAGATTTAGATTAAGAGAACCATTACCTCTAACAACACTAGGAAGAGCATACAAATGTAAAATTGAGTTTGCATATTGCTCAAAGCAAAATATAAAGTGGTCGGAAGACCCTGTGAACACCCTGCTGCCAGGCAAATCTCCTTCCTTAATGCAGCTGTAACACTTAGATAATCAAAATAATACGGTATACATTTCTATTTCAGTGAAACAGGAAGAATTGTGAACAAACTTTTTACAAAACTCTTTCCCACTGAGCATGGCATGTCATGTAGAAGATTGTCTCCCTACAGTCTTCAAAGGCCTTCAGCCACATGTGCATTTTCTGTATGGGCTTGGGTCTGAAGGGCAAGTGTGATTCCTGGACATATGGTCCATGGGATTGGTAAGGACCAGAGCTTGCCTTCAGTATTTCATGGTCAAGGGTAGATGATGCTGTGTTCTTGACAGCGGATTACAGTTATGTGTGGACCAAAGTGCTGGACCAGGCTCTCATCCCATGCAGGCCCCCATGTCTTCAGCAGAACGTCATGCTCCACTTGTAAAGCTGGCCACATGATTTAACACCTTCAGATATCAGCCCCAGGTTTTGCTTGAGGGGTGATCCTCTAATCTACAGGGGAATTTCTCTGGGTAAACACTGAAATGCTCTTCCTTTCACACTTCCCTCTCCACCTCCTTTTTCTTCCCCCACTTCTCAAGTGCAGAAGGAAGCTTTGTTGGCTGGAGGGGTGATGAGTAGGGGAAGGATAACACGTCTGGCACTTGTATGATCCTGGAGCTGCTGATACAGAAGACAGAGCCACCTTGTTTCTGTTTTCTTTAGAGTCTGTAGCTAACATTCCACAGGGGACAATTATTCAGGTAGGAGCTTTAGGAAGCAGTAATGATCTTCTAGGGGTCAGTCCCTCAAGGTAGGTGAAAGCAGTAAAAAATTAAGACAATGTTCTGGCTCTGTTTGCTAAGCTATTTGCTCTGTGTTGGTTGGTTTTGCCTGTTCCTGGAAATGCAAAGGGCCCAGAAATGGTTGTGGACATGTCTGTATGTGCCGATGTCTGCTCTCCTTTCAAGTTCATCCAAAGCTAGAAAGAAGAGTAATCTGAGAATTGATTTTTGCTTCTGCTGAGCTCTGAAATATGTGTCACATTTGAGCTTCAAAGAAACTGCTTATTCACCCACACAAGCTTCCCCTTTATTTGTACTCTCCTTTGCATTTTAACTACACCCAGTGGACTGTTTTTCCAAATGGAAAAATCAGAATGAGTACCAGCAGGTTTGTGATGTGCGTGCTGTGGTAAACAGCCCTTGTTTCTTCTTCTGCATAAAGCCTGAACTGACTGCTTTTTTCCATGAAGAATTATTATTTTGCCTTCTAAGATTTTTTTTAAATTGATATATATGTTTGTGGGTGACTATTGACTAGGCCCTTACAAAAAGGCTTTCCAGTCACAATGAAAAATCTCAGTGATGGAGTTGCTCATGTTAGAGAGTACTAATCACTCCAACATAATAAATGAGAACCCTTATCTTAGATGATCTGTGGTTCGCATTTCTTGAAGATGAATTGAACACTTACATTGTGTCCAATATTTCTAAAAAGAAGTATAATCTTGACATGTTTATATTATTCTGAACCTTTCAGAAAGGAACCAGGTTCAGGTCAGAGTCCTGTCTGGAGCAGCACAAAATCAGGGTGTTTAACTGCAGTAAATTTGATCCTTATTCTGAAGAGGAGAGGTAATTTCTGGGGAGTGTGGCAAGGTAACAGGGTGATAATTATCCAATACTTTGTGATTATCATAGTAATCATCTCTCACTGCAATATTGTGGATGAGCAAAGGAACCACTTACCATGCCACCTTACAGCCATCAGCAAGGAGCACAGTAGATCCCAGCTAGGGCATATTTCTGTATCTATTGTGGCTAAGGAACAAAATGCTTCTCCTCTCTGCAGGAATTATGATTATGAACCAGAAGGTATCACCTGTCTGGAGTAGTAAATCCTTGTTCAAGCAGATTTCTTCCATGTGGTCAGGCTCTCTAGCAATGCAGTGATGCAGGGGACCTTGTGGACAATGTAGACCTGGTCTTGCACAAAGCGATCTCATATTAGACTTTTAGCCAGGAGCTGTTGAAACTAGAAGGGCCCATATTTGTTTCCTTCAAGTGTCCATGTGAACAGTACTTCACTCATGAGTCTACTTGCACAAAGTAACAAGGAAAGATGTCAGCTTGCCTGACTGAGTTGAGTTTCACAGCTCAGCTAATGTGACTAAGACTGCTCTGCTACTGGAGAAGCTGGAGTGAGTAGTCAAGACGAGTGCACAGGGTCACTCTCAGGAATAGGGTAGTGGCTGTGGCCATAGATATTCTCCTTCCTGTGTCATTGTTTTCCATGTACCCTCTGTCTATCTCGCCTGATCAGGTTATAAGGAATTTTGGGGCAGGGATTGTTTCTATTGGTATGTAGAGTGACATGGTACACTAGTTTGAAGTCCTCACCAGATCTGTGCATGACCCCAAACCAGAATGATTATCATAACATCAGCATGGTATTTGACCATTAGAATTGTGGAACTTAATTAATCCAGGAGAATAGCACACTGACAAAGCTGTGCTGTCTCTTAGCTCCTTGCACTCTGCTGTGCCATATAGCTACAGCCTATTTAATTAAACAGCATTTAGGCTAAAGGGACCTTGGCATTGAACAAGACTACTCTATACTACTGTAATATAAACTAAGGACATCATCAAGTAGTGCCCAGATTACTTACAGGAGGGATAAGGAATAAGGTAAACATTGGTAATTGTTCAGCAGTGCTCTGGATGTCATATGTGATGTCATCGTGGTCCAGAAGGTTTTTTGGTTTGTGTTTTTTTGGGGTTTTTTTTTTTTTTTTTAAACTTCTAGAAGGTAAAGAACTCAAGTCAAAAATTTTCCATCTCAGTACAGCTGTTTCATGAACTCTGAACTGAATTAAAGTAGATATAAACTAGTTCCAGGTTATAGATTATAAAATAAGAGCAGGATAACTGTTGAGCCCCTGTTTTATGGAGGTAATAGGAAAATAACATAATTTATACTGAGTCCCTTTGGCCTTATTTATATCTGGACTTGTGGCAAAAACTTCCGGAGGGAGGTATTCCTACTCTCATTTCTTTAACTTACACCACTTTGTTTTGTTTTTTTTTATTTTTGATAATCTCTTTTGTAAACAGTGTCCTGCAGAGATCTACAGTAGTGAGTCCAGTGTAAACAGGACATCAAAACGCATTACATTTAAAAACACATGCTGGTGTACGGTTAAGATTGCGACATTTAGGACTATGGCCTGTAACATTATATAGTGTTACACTATGCAAACACTTGAAATGAAGAATTTCTCACAGAGTTATTATTATTTTTGAGGGAGTTTATGTTTGGCTTTCTCAACATCTTATCACAGACTTTAATAACCTTTCCTTGAAAAATCCTCCCTCTTCCTTTATACGTGACAGAAATCAATGTGCAACCAGACTACAGGCATACTTTTGCTCAGGCAAGCTAAAATGAACCTTGAAGGCAGCTGTGATCTGCAGGTAGCCCCAGCTTGGGGCAGCAGATGCAGCTGCCTCTGGGGAGCAGCCTGGCGCCCGGAGCCCACCAAATGGCAATGAGACCACTTAGGCCCATGTCTCACCTGAACCACCCCCTCTCACCTGCTTGTTGCTCAGCTGCTGCCACCCAGGTACTGCATTAAACACCCAGCAACAGTTTTATGGTCACCGGTGTCTGTCCTATTGCTGGTGTCCCCTTGCTGTCCCTGTTGCTGTCAGACAGGGGTGGCTGGAGGTAGCAGGGGCAGACTGGGCAGAGCAGGGTGCAGGAGGATGGACAACTGCATATGCTTCAATCTCAAATTCTGTGGTTCCTATTGGAAAAAAATAAAACATATGTAGAAATACATCCCCAAATTCCAGCCTATGTCCTTATAATGAAAGGAAGTCTCATATTAAATTGGAAACCTGGAACCTATTTGGGAGTTACTCCAGTCTTGCTGAAAGACTTAAACTGGGGAGTCAGGGCTTAGATCTGTCTGGCAGAGTAGAAATATGTGAAAAGATTTGGCCCCTGTGGAAGATAGTTTCCAGTCTAATTCACTTCAGTGATTTCCCTATTTGTCTTGCAGCTTGTCCTGCAATGAGATGGAATGCCACATTGTGTGGGAACTCACTGTTTTGTAACTAGGTTTTGCAAAAAAAAAAAAAAAAAAGATTGCTTTGATAGAGGTATCATTCAGTTTAGGCAATGTCCATGTTTTATACTGGTCTTACATCCTGCTTAATTTGCTAATATACCACAGGAGTGCATCCCAAGTTTCTCAGATGACTTTGACTGTTCCCTCATGCATAAATAAATTAGTGTGACTCTGAAAAGGGCACAGTTTATTCTCTGTGGAAATCCCTGTATTTCTGGCATGACTTAATCCTTCCCAGCTCCTTTTCATCCATTGAATTTCTTGTGAAAAGAAACAACAGTGCAGGAGCTGCTGAGAGACAGCATCCCTAAAGCCATGAAGCTGCCACATTAAGACAAGTGACAAGGTAGCTTTTAAAAATCTCCTGACACAGCTGGAAAAGAATGTTTGCTCTAAAAACTTGTCTAACCATATTAGTTAAAAAGAGTGATTCAATGAAGAACAAATTCCAGTCTCTACAAAGGCAGGAGAAGTCTGTAATTACCTTCTAATGGCTGAAGTGCATTTTCAAAAGTTTCCACTTGCAGAAGTAAGATCAGCTTTGGGCCCATATTGCAAGCCGTATTTTAATGCTGCTTTAATGACAATTTTTCCTAGGGGTGCTAAAGTGTGTACATGGATTTTAGTCAGGAGAAATATACATCTGGGGAAATTTTAGACTATTATTATAACACTGGTGAGGTAGAGGCAACTCTTGTGAATTAAAAACAGCCCTAGACACAGCCTTCGTATATTGCTTGCAGAAAGATTGATTCCCATCATCTTATCAGCCAAAGCATATGACTGCAGAACACATTAAGAGCTGGCAGGCTGTTTCCACAGCTATGACACAGAAATGACCAGCAGATTATCTGCTTGAGTACAGAAGGTCAGCAGTCTTGATGGGATCTTGGAATACAGGGAAGACAAATTCCTCTCTGTTACCAGGTACAAGTTAATGAAGCAAAAAAAAAAAAATAAAGCAATCGATTTTAATGAGTGACTCTGGATTTACACTGTTGTAGTGTACAGTTACACTGTTACTGAGACCAGAATTTGGCTCATTGTGTGGATATATCTATGAATAACCTTCTTAACCTGTTGGAAAGCTAATGACGGAAAATGTTCCCCATGAAAGTATGTATATTACAGCTGTGTAAATATATTAAACCCCCCCAAACTGTCAGCAAACTTGCTGGCAGATGTATGAATGCTTCAACAAGTTCTCTGTACTCCATATAGCTTCATTTTTATCCTCTACATACACACACACACATGCACACACATATAGACTTAATAGCATTCAAAGAGTACAAAACTCTTTGATCAGTTAGGTCCTCCAATCAAACAGAATCCATAGCAGGATACATGCTATGGAATGTGTTGCTTATGAAACACATTTTATAAGCCTTACCTGTTTGCCAGTTCTAAAATTCAGTGGACAGTCTATACAATAATCTAGAGACATAAGAAACAGAGACTCTTTTTTTCTCCCTTCAGATGTCCCATGGGAGAGCAAGAGACAGGCTAATGATAGCCCAGAAGTTTCCCCAAAAATTCTCCAGCAAGAGAAGCTGGATTTCTTGTGTTCTAGCTCCATAAACTGTTTCTATTATAGGCTAGTGGCAAATTTTTAAGGAGCAAGGAGGAAACACGGAGTAGGTGCCTTTAAGTGTCTCTGCCCCTTGGTATTACTTCTGAAGAGACATGATTGTCAAATTCAGGGCCAATTCATGACCCAAACTTGTATGTACACTATTGGAAAAAAGGGGGGCTAAGGGAGAATCTGACGCATGCTTCTGGTATTTTTTTACGGCTAATAAAGTGGTTCAATCTCTACAACTGAGTAGTTATAGTGAATAGTTAGGGCTCTTTCGGTGAGACCGCTAAGACATATTTACAGCATGCAATTGGAAAATAAGCTTGTTATATGTTAAAAATAAACTATTCCCAGTGACAGATTAAGAAAATATTGGATATGTACAAAATGACAGCATTAAACAATGAAAGTATTTCCTGAGGAGCTGAGCCTTAGCAAAAGCCACAGACAAAATATTTTTAGTGGCATTCCAACACTCTGTGTTTCAGAGCCATTTATAACAGAGCTCATTATGAGATATCCTTTTCTGCTACAGGCCACAGCTGGATATACCAAAAAATTAAAGAAATATTTACCTATGAGAAAGAGTCACAGTACCTGGCTTTATTTCATACAGCTAATTTCTCCTCTTCAATCCACCATGTGGGTTCAAGAGAAGAATTTGCCCTTATGTCTCGAAACCCTTAAGTCCCTCCCTGTCCCAAGAACTGCTATAAATCCAATCATTCCCATCTGTACTAGCATAGAAATCCTAGAAAAAAGACTTCTGTAGAAGCCTGGCAGGGTAGGAGGATACCTGTACCTGTGGGCTGTAATTGCCTGCTCCCCTTACATCCTCCTGCAGCACAGTAGCTGTGAACCCTCTTACAGCACATGCAAAATGGATCCTGACTTCAGCTGGGCATGAAAACTTGCTCTTAAGTGAGTCATGCTTCTACAAGCTCAGTTATACTGTCTTGTCTGTTTAGAACAGCTGAACCCAAACACTAAACAAATATCTGCATTAAAGCCCTTCCAGACTAAGATAGGGTGTTGAGGTGGAAGGTGAAAAGAAGAGGGTGCAAGTGTGAAAATGCATTGCCTCTGAGAAACAGCAGCTTGAATGCCTTCAGGGCACCAGGAAGAAAATGCTGAGAAGACACAGGCTTTGTACAAGGTAAAGGCATCATTGTCTCTGAAGCTACTCTGCAGAGACTGGCTTTTGGCTGCTTCCCATTGGGCATGCATCCACCTTGACAACATTTGTGGTGGTCTGCCTTGTTCTTTGGCTCATGTCTCAAACCAGAGCTCACCCCAAGCATTTTTTTCTTTTATGTAGCATTTCATCCCTCTACTTGGCTATATCTGTTCTTCTAGGGTTTTCACCACATTCATCCCAACCAGGGCAGATGGCACAATCTGTTACTGACCCAGAAAAGTTGCTCTAGGGAGAAGAAATAGATTGGGCAGAGGCAGAGGTATCACCACTTGCCTAGGGGACATCTTGATGGAGAGCTACATTCAGTTTTCATTTCTTTCATCTCCTTTCCTGTGTGAGCGGTGTTGACAGTGTGTGTATGTGTGTGTGTGTGTGTGTGTAAGCATGCCAGGCTTCTGCAGCTGCCTAGCTGGTGATGTTCTTCCAGGGAGCAGGCATGCAGGTAGAGTTGCCAGTTGGCTTCCCCAGCTGTGCTTGCTGTATAAATATGCACACTCTTCATATGTTTGCCATTCGTTTGGGGACTATTAGTTCTTGAGTCTCTGGATGACCAAACCAGAACATATCAAGTGACACCTTGTCTTCCCAGCCTTTGTATGCACCTCTGTAAGCTTACTGTAAACACACACAACACCAGTTGTATATACAATGCGTGTAAATTCATGAATATATGACAACAGGCCTGTCTTAGAAGTTCTAGATGAAGAGGATCTCTTGAGTCAGTTTGTTTTTCCCTCTGATCACCAGCAGTGCAACAACACCTGAAGCAGCAAACTATAGCTGTCTAATAAAAAAGGCAAGTGTTCCTTGGTTTTTTGTTTGTTTGTGGGGGTTTTTTGGTGGTTTTTGTTGTTGGGTTTTTTTGGGTTTTTTGTTTTTTTGTGGTGTTTTTTTTTGTTTTTTCAGACAGATGTCTACTGCATCAAGAGTTTATTTAACATATTATGCTTCTTCCATGAAAGATCACAGAGATACATTGTTGAGCTTCAGTGTCAACTGAATCTCATTCCAGATTATTCATAAATAAATAAATCAATGTCAATTGTACTAATCAGGGTGATCTAGCTTTTCCTGATGGTAAATTTTAGATCCCAGCCTGGAACTGACAAATGTGGGTCTTGGCCCTAGAAAGATAAGACAGTATTCATACATCCAGTCCCTTTTTCTAAGAGTTAGAACCACAGTGATGGCGGTTCTTCTGAGCTCATAGAAAGATTTCACAGGTCTGTCCTAACCTGTGTTTCTTATGCTGTTTTGAATATGTGTTACACGATGGAAAATTAGTTTAAGAGTTCCAAATCCTTTTATACCAAGGGAAGTATACTATAAATGGGATGAGATTTTTGACCTTTCTACTGGCTTGATTTTGTTTAACTCTCTGGTTTGTTTGATACCGTGAAGGCTACACAGTAAGCAAAGCTGTTGCAATGACCAGAATTTCCTTATGGTGTTGTTCCAGAGACTTGAAAACTTAAGCAGGAAATCAGGCGTTTTCTTACAGAAATACATTAATTATGTGGGATGTTTTGGTTTTGTTTTGGGTTTTTTTTGGGTTTTTGTTGGTTNCATTATTGATGTCTCTACTGCTGTTTTCCTTCCCATTTTTTTCTCTCTCTTTTTTTCTTTTTTTCCCCAGGAGGGCCATTAATGTACTGTAGCCAGGTATATTTGCTAGCTGTTGCGTGTTTTTCCATGAATCATACCACATTTGAAGCTAATTGTATAGTAATTGATGCATATTTTAGATTAGATATGAGTGGCCAATTTCTATTTGTAGGTAGTGTAAAACCAGACTAGTTCTTCTAGAGTTTATTTCCCTAGTACAAAATATCACTTCCATTGAATAAAATGCAAGAGTATCTCAAGTAAGGTTAACTGGATCCACTAAGGGATATAGAAGAGGGTATCAGAAGAAGATAAGTGGTGGACTCCATAAACCATGTAGAAACAGAAATAAAACTCAATGGAAAGATTATTGTATTAAGTAATAGTTAAGATATTACATGTTTTAATGAATCTGTATTTACTGTGGGCAGCTATATGAATAAGAAAAAATATTTTTATTGTGGAGTTGGTTGAACAACAGCTAGAAGAGGTTGTCCATAGATGTTGTGTAATCTTCATTCTGACAGATGTGGAGAGCTAATTGGTCACAGCCCTGAGTCAGCTGCTTTCATTGTGGAGTTGGACTGCATTATCTCCAAAGGTCCCTGCCAACATCAGCCATTTTGTAATTCTGGGAATATGTAATTTCAGGGTCCAAAGGAAAGTGTAAGAAAAGATAAAATACACTTATTTCTAAAACTTCGTGCTCTAAAGGCACCACCTTACTCCAGAAACAAATAAAAGCTTTTGCTTTATGGGGTTTTTTCCATGGGAAGTTGTTGTGAATGTGAAGTGCAGCAATAACAGCATAGAAAAACTGTTGAAGATATATAATAAATTTGGGCACACCATCTCCTTTCTTCTTGAATCTAACTCCTGGTCAAACTAAATAGCACAGCAGCAGCGGAAGTGAGTGCTGGAGGATGGGACTACATTCAGAAAGCACTAATTCTTGTTAGCTGAAAGCATAATCAATAACCATATTGAATGGAGAGTCACTGGTATTGTTCTACCCTTTGGAAATCTACTGTTGCGAAAATAAGTGTGGTGAGTCTCATGTTCAGGACAACTAGGTAATGGGCAATTATAGTTGAATTCCTTCAATTTTCCCTGTAATTAAAGTAATTATATACCAAACAAGCCTATATCCCAAGCTGTGATCATGCTAGAAAAAGTAATTTTTTTCCATGAAAATCTTATTAAGTTGCATCATCATTAGTATTAATGCGTCCCTCTTAAGAACTTTGTTATTTCCAGTAATTGAAGTTCAATGTATTGTGCTTTTTGTATTGCAAAAATCCATCTGTATTTTCTCTTGAGGTAAAAGGCCTGAAGCAGCTGTTAATGGAGAAAATTCTAACAGTATAAATAATTTGAATTTTTCTTCAGTTTGATTCTAAATAACAGCTGCTTTAGTCTACTTCATAGCTCATTATGTTTGTAAAACAATGCAAATTGGGCCATGTTTCGGTTGTTGACCTGTTTGTCTGGCAAGTGTTAACTCAACAGCGTTCTATTTTACTGTCATATTTGTAAAGAACAACAGATTCCTGTCCTGGGAATTCTCTGTCTGGAAGTTTACCACCTTTTGAAGTATAATAAGAGATTGACTTCAGTTGGAGTAGAATATGTTTTCTTCTCAGGGAAACACACATATCTGGCCAAATTATTTGCTGCTTTATTCCTTGTGCAATTCAGTTAGGGGAACAGAATGATATATGTTGTGCAGCACCTTCCCTTTTGCAGATACTTACAAGGAAAACCTGAATGGAACAGCCCTGAAAATATTTACTGTACCTAACAGTCATCTAAGTCAGAGTATTAGTGCATAAACACCTTTTGCATATTTCACTTACCCTGAAAAGATTAAACAGCAGCAAGATTTTTTTCCTATCTTCTTTAATATTTTATATTCAGGAACCTGATATGCATAAATGCATGGTTTCACTTTACTCTTAGTTTATGCCTAGGATTTGTGCCCTTTCTATTTCCACAGTATTCTTTTAATTTGCTAATTTTCCTCAGCCAGTTTTAAACAGTTTATATTTTATTTAAGGTTGACATAAATGTGGGTAAAATAATTGGAGAATAGTTTTGCACCTTCTGATTGACTTTCCACATCTTATTTTCATGTGTCCATCCATCTTTGCTTTTTAATGAATTTTAGGTGTTTGTTTATTTGAAGAGTAGAGAATTTCTACTTTTTAAGCAAATAAACTCATATATGTAACACCCTGCAGGTGTCACAAGTTGCCAAATGTTGTGATGTTACTGTAGTTGGTGTCACCACATGCATCAAAAGTTCTTAACTTTGTTTATAATGTTTTGAGACATCTGAAAACAATACATGGTCAGGAGAACACTGACAAGCAAGGTCTGCTGGGTCTTCCTGAGCCAGTTAAATCAATGCTTCTTTCAAGATGATATAGCACCCAGTTCCAGAGCTACCAGAACAGAACATTTTACTGCACCTCAGCTGTTCCATTTTACCATTCTGTACATGAGCTTAACTGAGCAATAGAAGTTGTTTTGCAGTAAGACACCAGTTTATGAGTTGCAGCAGCTGAGGTGCAGCAGGTTTTGCTGTATCTGGAATGGGAGCAAGAATTTCTGGCAAAGGGTCAGTAACAAACAGCTGGGGTGGGGGGAGAAGAGGCAGTAAGGTCTTAGCCACCACAGCTGTTTGTGTAGTGAATGTGAGTCAGAGCCTTGAGAGAAGCATATACTGAAAAACAGTTGAATAGTTCACGAACCACCTGTAGTGTGAAATACATTCACAGGGAGTATTTGTTGGACAGCTGTAAATGATGAGTAAAAGTACCCATTTCTGCTCTTGGATCACTTGCTCAGAGAACAGAAGGTTATGTCTGTGTATAAAATTTTCTTTATAAAGTTCAAGGCTTGTACCTGAACTTTGAAGGTATAACATTTTGAATGGAGGTGGGTTTTGTTGGGCATGTCCTTGTAAACAGTATGTTTCTATTGCTTTGCAAAATTCAATCCATTCAAACTTCTGCAAATGGCACCTGCCACTTACAGTACTGACATAGTTTATTAGGAAATACCACAAAATAAATCAGAGGATACTGAGGAAAAGAAAACTTATGACACTAGCCAAAAAAGATTCTCAGTGTCAAAATGCTCATTCTGATTTTACCTCTTTTCTTCTGACAGTTTCCTGAATCTTGTCTACAGAGAAGCAATCACAGTTATGTATTTATTTATTGACTGACATTCATAACTATAAAACATGAGACCCCTGCCCTAGCATTTGGGTGGATTTACATTCACAAAATGTCTAATAAATAATTCACAACATATTACCAACAACTACTAGAGAAAAGAGAATCATGAAGCTAATTAATATCTGAGAGCCCAAAAGCCTTCTAGAACTTCATGTCTAACCAATTTTCCCAGTAAATTGCCTAAGATAAGAAGTCCATGGATTTTCTTAGGAAAAAGCACAGGTAAACAGACAAGCAATACAGCTGGAAAAAAGTTCTAGAGCTGAGCATTTTTCATGGCAAATATTTTCCTGTCCATTACTGGAACAGACAACAGAAGTACTCCAGGTGAACTCAATGGCTTAAAAGATAAAGGAAAGAAAAAAATCAGGTTCAAAGCCATTTAGAGCTTTGTAGCTTCTGCCAACATGTTCAGTATTATTGCTCCACAAACAAAACTTTATAGACTGCTTTCATAAAAAATGCACTTGGAAGTAAGAGTGAAATGGTCATGGAGTTCATTTATGAAGCAATAAAAGTAAATTAGTCATGGAGCAATAGAATCAGGTAAAATCAGATCAGATTTGCTTATTCAAACACTTTACAACCTGGAAAATAAAAGACAATAATTTGTAAAAAGTTTTATGTCTTGACAATAAAACCTTTAAACAGCCAGATACATTATCTTGCACTTCATGTGAGGGTAAACAAGCAAAAAGCTGTTTAGAAACTTGAAGAACTCATTGACTTATACAGTAAGAGTCTGGCAGATGAGTAAAATTTATAGAGATCTGCTGATGTAGGCTGGCTGATTATGACCTTGTGGCACATGCCCTCAAGCGTTAAAGCTCAAGAAGCTGACACTGGTGAGAGATTTGTAAGGGCTGCTTGGTGGATTGCATTCCACGAGTGCAGGATTTCTCTGTAGTTCAAACCTGTTGGGTACAATATTATTCCAGCAGCTGCTTTGCTCCTTAGTCTCATTAGGAAAGGAAACCTTTCTTTGTTCTGTAGGGATACTTTTCCAAAATTCCTTTATGACTCTCTGCCCCTTCCCCCCACCAGATCATTATTCTCTAATGGGAAATAATGGCATTGTTTGGTGGGGGCCCTCTCACTCACCAAAGATTGCAGAAACTCTTGTTCTTAGTTCAACATTAGGGCAATTGTACTGGAGAAACATTCTCCAACGTGTCTAAGGGGAGTTTACAGGACAGTTTTGAATCTTGGGAAAAATTATGGAGAAACTATGAATATATGGAGAGGACATAATGGAAGATAAGAAGAACATTCAAAATGAATAAGTCATCAGAACTCAGATAAAATTCTAAGTGATGTAGAACATTTACTTTCTGGGTATCTAATTCAATAAAATCTCAGAACTCCTGGTGTCCAGTGGCCTGTAAATTCCAAAATACAGGAAAATCCAAAAATCCTTGTCCCTGGTGACACAAAAGCCATTATTCCCTCTATCAAACAAAAGGCAAATCCTATTATTTGTCTTCTTCCATGAGTGCTGGCTAACAACAGACAGCTCCTGCAGCACAGGTGCACTGAGCTAAGGAAGGCCTGCTCAGAAGGATTCTGCTCTACTTGGTTCCAGCTCTGTCACTCTCTGTTAGGTTTCTACTCAGTCAGGAACTGTCTTTCGGATAAAATCAAGCAGATTGAAGTTATCTATGCATTTATATTCAGTCTAGGACTATTGCTTAAAAATGATAGAACAAACTTACTCAGAGCATAGTCAGAGTAGTCTTTGTGTATTACTTGTGCCTTACTTTATAAAGAAGGTGACATGAGGTTATTTATTACCTGTTTCCTAGAAATAGAGCTCAGCGTTCTGAGATCACACCTTCAGAAGCACAGATTTTTGATCGTGTATTTTCCGTTGACTCTGACCTGCGTTGTCTTGTTAATCAGTCTGATGGTATGAACACACTGCCTCCAGCACAGACTTCTTTTTTTTTTTTTNAAACAAACAGCAATGGGAGTTAGTTGGAGATAGCTTCACTAGCAGTGTAAACAGTACATGTGTCTTTTTTTGTTTTCTGGAGGATGTTTCAAGTTGGTACCAGTGCCACCTGAAGTGTCTGTCACCTTGCAGCCACCATCTGTCCTACCTGTGAATCCAGCAGGAAAAAAACAGGGATAAAGAGAAAGGAGCCTCTCCATGAGATTCCTACTTTTGGATTGTTTTATCAACATTTGTGTATAGAAGGGGACCTGCTGTGGGGCATGGTGGATGGCACTGCAAAGCCTGAGGATGTTGCAGGTCCAGACTGGCTCCCAGGAGGGCACTGGCTGTCAGTCTCTTGTGAGGAGGTCTGAGACAGCAGCAGCCCTTTTGTGCTTCCCAGCATGCTCCTAAAGCAGAGAAAACTCCTCAGGGTTGTGAATACAGCTACACACTCTAGTCCAATAGTCTCTGTACTGGTGAATAAGAGATGATGTGGTGACTTGAAACAATATTCACTCCTGTTATCTCTTGCTTTTATTTTTTTCTGTGCAGATCATACCTCTACAGACATCATATTAGGGGTCTATGTAGAAGATTTCTGATACCACAGATATGATCACCAAATCCTTGCTGTGCAACTCCTTTCTGAACCTCCATATAATTTCTTGCTCTTTGTACTTCAGAATGTGACACAGACGTCCACTGAGATCAGTGACCTTTCAAATCCCATCCCAGAGTTGTCCCAAAGGACAGATAAATCAGTCTACCAACACCGTGGCAGTCAGAAAAGTAAGCTTTACATCAGCAAATGATATGCACTGTGTTTCTTCCAGTAGGCTGCTTGGACAGGACATTGAAGGTCTGCTCCAGTGTGTTATGCATAATCACCACTAAGACCAAACAATATGCTGCTACTTGAGAGAGTTAAGACACCTATCTTTTTAGAATAGCATGGACAAGTTGAGCTATGATTAAGATCTTTGCTCTTTGTCAAGACATTTTCAAAGCTCTAGTAAAAAAAACTTGAAAAAAATGACATGAATACTTTTCAATCAGCCTTCTGGGATAAAATTAGATCTTGCACAGATCTGTGTAGCTCTTAAATTTTCTGAATTCAGTCATTTTTCATGAAAGACAAGAGTGATCTTAATTAATTTCACCTTAGAAAAAGTTAAGTGTATGTAAAGTTAAGTATAATGCAAAAGAGCAGGCAGATGGGCTCCCTGTCAAAAGAAAGGAGACAAGTCTAGTTGCTAATTTACCTTCTTCTAAACTGGATGTTTAAGTTATCCTGGCAGAGCACCACTCTGGAAGTGCATCTCTCAACTGAATATTGTGCGCTTCCAGAAAACATAAGACCTCCTGCTATTTGACAGGTCCAATCAGTCCTAGCTCTAATAAATGCAATCCCTATTTTACATACTTAGAACATCCCAAGTGTTGTTTCTAATATTGTATCTCTCTTTTACTGGTCCAGATTTAATAGATTTGTAGTAGTGCAAAGATATTAGTCTTGAGAGCATATTGACAACAGGCTGTGAGCACGAATGACCAATTTTTCTCCTTGCAGAATTTTGTAAGGTTAACAAGAAATTAATTGTGGCAGGAGGCAAGGAGCAAACTTGGTTAAAGCCAATGTCACTGCAGATGTCATCATGACTAGAGTTGTGTGAAAAATGACTGAGTTCACAAATCTAAACAAAACCTCCCATGAGCCTTCCCAGGAAACATTTATGAATTTATGTTGGTATACTATATCATTTTCTGCTTCTAGAAACTTCTGTGTAAGCATCATGGTCCATAAATTCATCTACTCACAAAAAGATAGAGGAATACATTAGAATGAACACAGTGCATTGAATGCAAGTACTTCACAGAGGAAGCAGACCACATTTCAATTTATTTACTAGTGAGTTAACAAAGCACTATAACAGGAAATTTATTATAATACTGAATGTGAAAATGGGTAAGGATCTGATTCTGAAAACTGCTGACTGCCTGAAAGGCTGTTTCAAAATGATAGGCTCCATGGGAAACATGAAATGGTGCCCAAAAGCTTCACTACAAAAATGTCTGTCATTGTGGCACTGCCCGTGGGACTAAATAAATAAAACAGCTGCATTCACTTCCATTGCCTCTGATTTTCCTTCTTCAGTTTCTGAGAGCAAACTGATGAAATTTTGTACAAAGATTACATGTTCCTTCCTTCAAATGGTTTCAGATATATCTACCTGTGTTTGTCATTGTAGAAATATGTTGATAAAGAAAAAGGAAGTCCTTACTGCAACATTTCTTTAATCTGTTTCCTTGCTATAGAAAGATCAGTGAAATGTTAACTATTATGAACTACTGAAGTGATAATAAACAAACATTGCAGAAAAGTTTTCCAGTCCTGGACCAAGTCCATGATGTTTCTCTTTTATGACAAGTCTGGTTTGAAGCTTGTAAACAGCCAACACAAAAGTAAAATTAGGTAACAAGTTAGAAAGGAAAAAAAGTCTCATGAATGTTTCACGCTCTGTCATGTAATTTCTTCAAGATTTTTTTTCTTCCTGCTGTATATTGGTGTCTGTTTTAGTTGCAGAGCTGGCAGGACATGCTGTAGATACCTAAGCGGAAGCATGTTACTGCAAACCAGTGTTGTGCAATCGTGAATGCTGTTGGCAGCAAAAGCAATAGTTCTGGTGTACCACAGCAATGGTTGTGACACAGCTGCTTCTTCTGTGCTACGTAGTTCGAGTTGTTGGGATCAAGACTAAATGACAGTGTGTCTTGCATCTTGCCTGTGTATATTTTGCAGAATCTCTGTTCAAAATGACAAGGTTTTTGGTTTTATCTGCACTGAGTGAATATTGTTGTAACTTGTTCCTTGTTATTGCTGTGATTGAAACTACACATGAAATTTTAATCAGATCCCCAGAGACTGGAGACTGTGTTTCTGTAATATCACACAGACCATTTGGTATAGTTCAAAAAACATAGACTAGCTTAAGACAAATTCTTAGAACAGGCCAACATTTCCCATTAAAATTTCCACTTGTAAAGCTGCAGAAATATTACACCTGTGTTTACACCTAAATTTATTATTTTAAAGATAAGTTCACTGTAGCATCCAAAGTATTACCATCTTTCCTAAACAAAAAATTGGATCAACTGGCAGTGTCTGAAATGCTTATTCTCTACGGCTGGCAAAATGTGAATGGTTTAAATGGTGTCAAATATGTGCAGTTTACTCTCAGCTTTCTCCTGGTGATTAAACCTATCTCCAGTAGCAATTAACCATTTAACTTATTTAACACTCTTTGAATTTGGAAATGAGGGAATCTATTTCCACTTTGGCAGCATCAACAGATCATATAAGTTGGGGAGCTTATAATTCTTTCGTTCAACATGACTTGTATAGTAAACTTGAAGAAAAGAACAAAAACCTGAAGCCATTTAGGCATCCACAGGAAGCAGTAAAATTTAATTTCTGTTTTCATGTGACATGCTGTGTGAAGAAAAGACGAATAATTTTTAAACTGCCCTAGTGCCTTAGTGACTTGAGAATAATAAAGCTTATCTTTTGAGTGAGTTAGGGCATACATACTTCATTCTGAGACACCCTGTGCAGGGATACCCCAGGTCTGGGTTTTGAGACACAAGCCAGTATCTTCAGGTGGCAATGCGCTGCACTATGTAAGCATAGAGCAACCTGTATGGAGCTGCTCAGGGATCTCTCAGCTAAGTTCCCTTGACAATATAGACATGATGTCTAGCACTTGCATGACTAAGTATTATTAAAAATCAATGAGATGCTTGTTTTTGTTTCCAGTAAGGATTTATACTCCTACACAGTATACATGCTTCTATTCCTTCATCCTTTCATGCAAAAAAAGCTGACAAAGACTTCAAGACAAGACTGTTAGAATTTGTTATATCATGTCAATGCGGTACGCCCAAAGTTAAGAGCAATTATATAATAGTATAGGGTAAATGTTTTTTTCCACAGGTATAATTATATTCCTGGTTTATTTTCATTTATATTTTCTGTTTAGGATGCTTACATGTATAACTTTGTTTTCTTTTCTGATGCCCTGTATTAGCTAACTCTGTCAGATCTATAACTTTTTGACCAGGAGCATTACCTTTTGGAGGCCTGTCCCTTGATGTACAGAATGAAATTGCTCTGCTTCCAAAGTGCTGAAGGCTACATGCCAGGTGCTAACTGCAGCTAATGGAGAGACTTAGACAGTTTTAGAGTTCACTTCTCCTCCCAGAGCAGAAGTCTGAAAAAGGCATGATGAATGAATTTGCTATTGACAAGTAAGGACATAAATACCCTCTTTCCTCAGCTCACATTGGATGTGTAATTTTAGTTGTTACGGCTTCTGTTCATTGCGGCTTACACACCATAGTCATTTTTTGGTTAGTTGCTGATTTTAAAATATTTCCAATGAGAACAACAGTTGCTAATGTGACCATAAGCCCACAGAGGGTCAGGATGACTGTGTCTGATCTGGGTTAGACACTTATTCAGTCTTCCAGTTTCTTTAATGTGGTTCATAAGATCAGACTTCACACAGTACCTTCTTTGTCCTGGTCCAGAGCCATGCCTATTAAAAATAGATATATTACTGGTACAGTAAATGTTCCATTTACTGGTGAGCTGGACATCCATTTTGTTCCTCTTATCATAAAAAGAGATTGCTGGTAAGTCTAAAATTAGATCTATCAGTTCTGGTTTTTTTGTTTGTGAATGTATATGTGCTTATCATACCACCCCTCTGTTCTGCTTGTCCACTCAGTTCTTGTTAACTAGAGAGACACTGAAGCAAATGCTGTAAGAGTCATGTTCCCCGAGAGCACTGTGGAGAAAGAGTCTCTTCACTACCTTGCCTGCACACCAGAGCAAAGGAGAGAAGTAGAGTGGCCCAGTTGTGTAACTGGCATAGACATGTACAAAGATTATCACCAGTTCCCTTATTCCTCTGGGCTTGCTGTGGCCACAATACCATAAGGAAAACAGAATTTTAGTAGTACTGCACTTTGTCACTGGGGGGAATCTTGGTTCTATAGGGCAGTGAACAAAAATAACATCATCAAATGGACAGATGATTAAAAACTGGACCTGTCATTCTTAATAATGTCGATCTAAACTTGAACTCAGTCCTTCTTCCAAACACTCAGAGCTATGAGTGACACAAGGTATTCACATTTAGCTGGTGGCTGGCAACCACAGATTACAGAGTGCAGCTATTGTTTTGTAGCAGTGCAACTTTATTACAGAGCTACTTAATGTTATGCAGGGAACCTGGAGGGGAAAAAAATCACAAAGAGTGGTAAATCAAGTCTGCTGGGAAACTAATTATATCTCTTTTACAAAATCTTAAAGCCTGTATGTAAGTCAGCTTCTGTGAGCTTATACCACTTTCTCTTTCCTCGTTTCTCCATTTCATAGTGGTCTATAGGAAGGTGGAGAGTATTGTTTATAGAACGTTAGGATATCACAATTTTGTTTTGTGCTGCCTATGAGTGTAGCAACTGGACCAATCACAGCCAATGTTCAGTCTTGTGCAGGCATGAGGCTAAATATTAAAGAAAACACTCAGAAATATGTGAGTCATACTCCAAGCTCCAGCATATTTTCTAAAAGCACTCCAAGATCTCTGGAGACTGAGAAAAACTGCCAGTACATTTCCAGCACTCTAAAGGCCTTCTGAGGCATAATATGAAAAAACCCCAAAGGTATAAATTTCAACCGTAGTTGCTGCTGTGCAGTTTTGATACAGATGTTCAATTTATTAATTGAGGATGTGGATGAAGAGACAGTGTACCCTTACCAAGTGTTTTGATGATACAAAACAGGTAGAAATGGCTGATAGGCCAGAAAGCAGTACTGCCATTCAGAGGGACCTCAACCGGCTGGAGAGTTGGGCGGAAGTTGAACCAAGGCAAATGCATGTCCCTGTACCTGGGGAGGAATAACCCCATGCACCAGGACAGGCTGGGGGACAACCTGCTGGAAGGCAGCTCTGTGAAAAAGGACCTGGTGGTCTTGGTAGAGAACAAGCTATCCATGAGCCAGCAGTGTGACCTTGTGGTCAAAAAGGCCAATGGTATCTGGGGTGCATCAATAAAAGCATTGCCAGCAGGCGACAGAGTTGATCCTGCCCCTCTACTGAACCCTGGTGAGGCCACACCTGGAGTACTATGTCCAATTCTGAGCTTCCTGGTGCAAGAAAGACAAGGAATTCCTGGAGACAACTGAGCAGAGATCTTTGAAGATATTTAGGGGACTGGAGCATCTCTCTTATGAGGAAAGACAGAGGGAGCTGGATCTGTTTAGACTGGAGAAGAGAGGACTAGGAAGGGGTACTATCAATGCATATAAATATCTTAAAAGAGGGTGTCTAGAGGATGGAGCTAGACTCTTTTCAGTAATGTCCAGTGACAGGACAAGAGTCAATGGGCACAAATTGTAACACAGGAGTTCCATCTGAATATGAGAGAAAACTTCTTTACCTTGAGAGTGAAAAAGCACTGGAACAGGTTGCCCAGTTTGGTTGTGGAGTCTGCTCTGGAGATATTTAAAACATGTCTGGACATGATCCCATGCAAAATGCTCCAGGGGAACCTGCTTTAGTGGTGTGGGAGGGATTGGACCAGATGATCTTTCGAGATCCCTGCCATTCTATGTTTAAGATGCAGTGTAATGAAAGATGAAATAGTAAAGTAAGTAAAGTAAGATGAAATAAATTTTCTTAATGTATGAGCTACAGATCATGTAGACCTTGGAAAGTTGTTGTGATTCTTTTTTTTATTTTTAAATTTGTTTGTCTGTTTTTCTTAAAGATCTGTTAACCCCCCCAATCCACACCTCAGCTGCTCAAAGATCAAAAGAAAATGGTTGGGGTGACAGAGAAGCAAGACAGAGGTTTTTTGTTTTCTTATTTTCAGCACTGGACAGCAGAGTGAATGATTAAAGCTAGCTGCATGAAATTAAAATGGTCCAGGGCTTAAAATAGTACAATACTTTCCTTAAACAGAAATATTATGATAAAAAGAAAATGATTTGCAATTTTTAGAAGAATAGTCTTTTAATAGCAATTATCCACCCATTAGTAACATTGATAAACAAAGGCAGCACTATACCATGGCATAAGGGTAGCACATATGGCAAATCTACTGGGTGTAAAATCATGTCTTGTGTATCCTCCCTTGTAGTATGTAAGGTGCTGACATAGAGACAGGGACAGAAAAAGCCAAAGACTTGGCAAGATGCTGATGTTTTGTTCAGCAGTAAAGACCAAATCACAGCTTAACTACAAATAATATTTTAAGAAACTAAACTCCATGTTTGATACTCTTAACAAATTCACTGGAGATGAGAATTTGGAGACAAAGAGAAGGATGCACAAAATCTCAGAACAGGTGTATCTAAGGGCCTAAAATACCTGTAGAATAAAAAAGAAAAAACCAAAGCACTCTTCTGTAAAATGCTATCAAAACCAACAGAGTTTTTAGAGGTACCTTCTCAATTAGGTGAGCATCAGTGTATTTTGGTGCTACTTATGCCAAAGTCTACAGTGCATCAGTGATTCTAGCTGACAGTAGAATCTAACTGACATTAATAGAAGGGTGACAGATGCTTTGTTTGCCTGCTGAGAAGTTCAGTTTTATGAGAATCTTTGGACCATTTGAAATATTTATGTGTTACCCAGAAATTATGCTGCTCTCAGTTAAATATTCCTCTCCATTTTCTAGGGTAAGGGAGAAAATGTGCTTCATTTTGGAGTAAAAGCAGACTTTGCTGTACCACACCAGGACACCAAGATTGTATTCTTTATGAGAAGGACTCCCTGTTGAGCACTTGAACAGCTCAAAGTCAACTGCCATCTGCAGGTTCCTGAGGCAGTTTTCTTCCATCAGGTGAAAACCAACAAAAATCTTAAAATCATTCATCCTCATTCTAGGTGAGGTAGCTGCTAATACTCCTGCCTTACTGATAGTAAAGGCTGAGCAGAAGATTTAAAAAAAAAACAGTGGACTATATACGAAGAACTGCCTGGGAGTATGAGACATTATCTCTATCATGTCATTCCACTACTTCAATGGAAGAAGATGTCTCCTAACTTGTCAAACATAGTCAAAACCATATAAAGTAGGTTTCTGGCTAGCCTCACAAACTTATTCTAGGGGTCTAGGTGACATTCTGTTGTCTGCAAGGATCTCCTGGTGGGGAAAGGCAAGAAGAAGACATAACTCCTGAAGCCATGAATACCACCTACTTTGAATAAAAACCTCCAGAATGAGAGACTGATGATGGTCTTAATGCGAGGAGAAGCTTCACTATGTCTACATTAACTTGATTGGGTGTCACTTAATGGATTTATTTTTCTATTTAAATCGTCTTTCAAAATCTTTTACAAGCTTGTTACTGGCAAGTGGAAGGACAAGACCTTGTTGTTAGGCACATGGGCTCTTGGGTCATGACACATTTTGTGACAAACTCTCCAGCTATGCTCTTCACTTAACATTAATGAATGGCTGTCGCAATAATAAGCTATCTAAAATCAAGACTAATTCAGACAAAATTTAATCTAGATTGATGTCTTATTCAGAGATTTCTAGCCTGTTCTCACCTTCCTTCCACCTGCGGGGAGGTAAGAAAAGGTACAAGTAGAGCATAACAACTCTTTCTGCTGACCTCTGGCTCCTACAGCCAGTTTGTGGCTGGGAGAATTCATGACCTCCCTTCTTATCTCTACTTGTCAGTTCAGGAAAGGGAGACTCCGAGCATAACAGCATTCTTCTCCCCACTCTTCTTAGATACAAAATGCTGGCAACCTTGATGTATTGACTTAGTAGTGACTACAGAAGATGGTATTTCAGCCCTCTGAGAGTCAATGTTTTCTCAAAGGGCCCTGTATGTTCCCTCTGTACTTAGTTGAGAGGTACAAGCATTTCCAAAGGATGATTTGTAGAATCACAGAACGGTTTGCATTGGAAGGGACCTTTAAAAGTCATCTAATTCCAGCACCCAACAACCTGGCCTTGAAAACTCACAGGGATGGGGTGTCCATAACTTCTCTGGGCAACCTGTTCCCAGGTTTGCACCACCCTCACAGTAAAGAATTTCTGCCTTCTGTCTAATGTAAACCTACCCTCTTCCAGTTTAAAGCCGTTCCACCTTGTCCTCTCACTCCATCCTTGTATAAAGTCCCTCTCCATATCTCTTGTAGGCTTCCTAACAGAAGGTGCTATAAGGTCTGACTCCTAGAGTCTTCTCCTCTCCATACTGAACAAGTCTAATTCTCTCAGCCTGTCTTCATAGGAGAGTTACCCCAGACCTCTGATCATCTTTGTGGTCCTCCTTTGGACTGATTCATCAGGTCTATGTCTTTCCTGTGGTGGGGACCCCAGAGCTGGATGTAGCACTCCAGGTGGGATCTCACAAGAGTGAAGTAGAGGGGCAGAATCCCCTCCCTCAACCTGCTGCCCACTCTGCTTAGGGTACATCTCGAGACAGTTGGTCTTCTGGCCGCAAGTGCACATTGATGGGTCTTGTTGAGCTTCTCATCAACCACCACCCCCAAACCTTTTTCCTCAGGGCTGCTCTCAATCCATAATCAAAAATTAAGAGTGTAGAATAGATGGGATGAACCTCTAGATGAACAATGTTCTCTTCACTGTCTGTTCAAATAACATAGAAGATGACAGTCCCAGACTAGATGGTTCAATTTTACAAGGCTGCAGTTAGGTGAGGTGGACCCTTTCTAAAACTTAAAATTCCAACCACACAGTATGTTGAGAAGCACTTTACACTGTAAATATTGCTGAGTTAAACTCGTGTGCCTATTGAAATAAAATGGAAGAGATCCATAAAGAAATTTTGGAAATACTAGTTTTCTTAGTGGAAGCTGGCAAAAATCATCATCCAGTAATCAGATATTTACAGGCTGGTGTGGTTTGGGTTTTTTTTCCCCCCTCCAGATGAGTCATTTACATGAATAATCAAAAAACTATAGTCCTGTTTTTCCTGTTCAAACATGATGTCTGTAATCCTTTAAATTTCTTTTGAGGAAGAACTTCAGGGCTTTCTGATTTCTTTATTGCAATTGTTGCTTTGATCGACGATTTAATTGTTTAAACAGTTTGAAAATGTAAAGACTGCCTTTAAGCTAGGCCCTAGTTAATGAAGAGCAAGGCCAAAGGTTCTGCAATACGTTACAGAATTAGCTTCACTGTGGTGGCCCTGGTGAGATCACCAATTCCCTTGTCCACCTCTGTAGTCTAGCCACTGTTTTCCATGGAACAAACCCTGCTGTATATGTTCAAAACTTAATCTGGAGAAAAGGCACAATAACAGCCCTGAGTGCGTTTTTGTGGAGCCTTTATAACGAAGCTGGTTTGCCTTCCTGGCAGTATTGTGTTCCATTTTGCTTGACATGATGATAAAGTTCAGCAAAAGACAGCAGCACTGTTGATCCTGAGGAAAGTCAACCCACATCCCTGTCTACCCATTCTTAGAAGTGTGATGAGAAGGCTTCGTTCATTACCTTTATCTCTCTCTTTTAAGGACCACAGCACAAGAGATTTTTTTTTTTTTAGAGAAATGATATGCATTGTCTCTGTGCTTTTAAGTCATATCTTCTTAAATCCCCTGTCCATTTCTTTTAAGGTGACATTGACCTCCTTCTCCCACAAAGCATCACAGTTCTATCTCTCCTCACTACCTGTATTTCTTCTTCTCTACATCGATCTCTTGCTGCAGTGACAATCATTTCCATTAATTGAACTTTTTTGGTGTCGAAACAAAGAAAGTATCACTGTGTTGGTGTACTGCTGTGCACTGCTTTCCATAAAAACACACTTTTCTCTTTCTGCTATTCAGTGCTCCTCTTATTGTAGTGGTGCTCAGTGCTGTGTCATTGCTTTACTTGCTTCCTCCAGCTTGCATCTCAGCAGATGGTGGAAAAGGCAGTCAGCTTTCAGCTCAGGATGGCCACTCAAATATATAGAAAGAATGAAAGCTTCGTTTCATAATACAGGAGCTGTTTTGTTCTTTTTCTTAGAACCCGAAGTGCAGAGAATTACAGAGCAGGGACTGTTCTGCTCCTTGACTTGCTGTAAGCTGCAGTTTGTTGGGCTGATAAGTGGCTCTGCACTTGCACATGAGTAGCTCATGATAAGGGAAGTGATTCAGTGCCCAAAAGTCCTATTATCAAGAACATACAACCTGTAAAGTAAGTGTCTGCTCCTGGACACCGATAATGAAGTTGCTAAAAAAACCCGAACAAAATAATCCTCCCTATGTTGCAATTAAAAGTACAGGAGATAATGTGAGTGTCATGCATTGCTGGAGCTGTCAGCCGTAAGACAGACACTATCTTTTGCTTTATTGCATGATTTGTTTCATCTTTATCTGCTTAAAAAATACTCATTAGGGATGAGCTGCAGGAGAATGACTTTTGGACAGCCATAGGGCGAAACGAGCACACAATGAAGGGTGACCTTTCAAAGGGGGATTACCTATAAATAGCAATGGTTATCCCTCACAGCCTTCTGACATAAGCCTGCTGGGAGAATGAAAAAGGAGACCCTTTCCACTGGTTCCTCCAGCATGATTTCAGATTGGCACATGACATATTTTGGCCATGAATAGCTGAAGAGAACTTGCAAGGGATCAAGGAAAAAGCCTTAGCAGGTGTCTGGCAGTTGATATTCCCCAGGGTTTAAAAATTAGCTCAGAGCTTCCTTCTCTTTGCCCATGAACAATGGCACACACTTTACTAGAAAGGAATATTAAGATTTTATGTTTGAAATCTGTCACTTTGGGAGCTCATTTATTAAAAAAAATTAACTGTAGCAATTTTTAAAATTAGCCAAGTAGTGTCAGCAAAGTTTATTCAAACTCCAGGGGGCTTTAGGATCAGACAACTGTTCTTAACTACTGTTTTAACTTCTGTTCAGCACCATGGATCTATCAAATCCTTTATTTGGAACAAAGAAGAATTGGTTTTCCTGGTCATTTACTATTGTTAAAGTGAAAGAGGTGAGTGAATTTATCAGGAAAAGATAATGGACTGTTCTGTTTTTAATGTATGTTCTTTGCTTAATTGTCCTGTGACATTGTCACACAATAATCTTGCAGAGATTTTGTTTTTTACAACTTTCATATGAAAGTCAGTCTGCAAAGAGACAGTGCATAGAATATGATAATTTTAAATGGTCAGATGTGGTCACTGTCTGAACACTTGTGTGTTTGTTGCATGCTTACGTATTTGTATGGAGTTTTAAGGTGCATCCTGTGTGCAGCCAGAGATCACCAGCAGCCCTTCCACAAGAAGCAAAACTGCTGTATATTTCTGTCTCTTGTGGCCTCATATACTTAGGATAACTATTCTGATGGAAACAAAACCAAAGCAGCCTGACTACTGTTGTTAAATTCATATTGACTAATTACTGTTTATCATCATTATCACAATAATGAATATTAGTGACCATGTTTTATGTAGAAGATTGAGCCCATGCACTGCACACTGCTGGTGAACAAAGTAAGAGACAGTCTTTATTGGAAGGCATTAACAACCTAAACAGATATGCAGGCAAGAGGTGTTATCTCCTCTTCACAGATGGTGACCAAGATACACTGATATGACAGTGCCAAGGAATACAGGCAAATGTGAGGGGAAGGGGGAGAGGGAGCCAGTGCTGAATCTGGGTTACCAGCTTGCCCTGACCAGGACCACCCTTCCTCTCTGCAGCCCCTGCAAACTGAAATACTGATGGACTTCCCTCTGATCGCAGACAGGCAGTGCATGACAAGCAGCTTCCTCTCCAGCTCCTCCAGACACGGTTTGACCCGCGTTATAGATTTCTTCCAAGTGGTGCAAGGTTCCTGTTTATCCAGGAAGTATTTGTAAACAGTTGGCACCGCAAAGGAGATTTTTTGATTCTATCTTGCAGATGTTGTTTTAATGCACATTTGACAGTTGCTTCCGTGCTTTAACATCATGATCTAGAAGCTGTTCACTTTGGATGTTTACAGCTGTTCTTGGGTTTAACAGCAGTGCTTCATTCAAACCTTTCCACAGCCCAGAATTCACCCCTCAATTTATTGTAAGGAAATGTTGTCTTTAAAGCAATTAGGATTCTTAGAGGTGGGTTAGTGAAAGGCATTATATAACACCATGATGGCACTAGAAACAGACTCTGTGACCCAGAAGATAGCTTCCAGTCCTGTGTTGCTTCTGACTATGATACAATGACTTATTTTCAGTACAACACCACTAAGCATTGCAAGTTCTCTTCTGACATGAAAATTCCCTGAATAGTGACAGGGAGCGGATCACTCTTTTGCCATTGCTATCATGTATTTATATTCAGATGCAACTCCAATCTAGGATCAGTGTCCTGTTGTGACCTCTCCTTCAAGGACAGGTATAGAAAATGATCCCTGTCTTGAACTACCAGGACAATAGGAAATGTCAGCAGGCACTATCTGCCAATTTACATCTCTTGGTTGTCCTTCCAGCATAAAATTGAGGGTAGGTTTATCATGCAGTTGGATTGCTGCTCCACTCTAACTGGCAGTTTACTTTTTAAATGTGACTTATAATGTGGATCTTGTTTCCATATTGGTGTGCTTTCAGATTACAGCATAAAATTTGAATGTGTCTAAATAAAGGGAATGCAGTGGTGGTGGTGGCTGGGAGGGAGGGATTATATGTAAGCTTTCAGGATGCTCCAAGCAGTGTGCTGCATTAGCCAAGGGATTTTTATGGGCACAGAGGCACAAAGTAACCCCTCTAATCCCTTTCTCACTGGCTTACAGACTCTGAAGAAGCTTAATAATTACAGGGGAATGCAGTCAAAGTGTTTTTAAGGACATATGTGCAGAGGCTTATTTTAGTCATTTCCTAGCAGCAAATGCATTGGCGGATTCTCAAGGAGAAATCTGGGCACAATTTTTCCCTTCTCTCACTTCGCCCCCTTCCCCCTCTCCCGCCAACAAAAAGATGATGATTTACACTTATAACAAAAAGAGGCTTAACCAGCGTGGAGCTGAGGGAATATTTCCCAGCCTGTAGGGCTATGATTTTCCTACAGTCACACCACTCACCCCTCTCTTTCTAGTGAGATACAAAGCCTGTCCCTGTTCTGCTGAGCTCCCAGATGGGCTTTTTTTTTTTTTTCAGTGTAAAGGCCAACAGAAAGCCTGCACATTCCCTTTAAAATATTAAATACTTCTGGAGAAGTATTTCACCTTTGCTGAATTCACTGGTTCAGCTGATGGTGACTCTACTCCTTATGTATCGCATCTGTATGTCCTTAATTGGCTACTACATATACTCATAAGCAAGAGGCGTCCAGGAACTGTTTCTATGCTGAGCTTTTTTTCACAGCTAAGTCATTTTCGTAGGAATCTGTGCTTAAAAGGAGAAAGATCTGGTGTTACTCTCTCACCCCAGAGTGTTTTTGCAATTATTTTTTTTCTCTGAGAATCTTTCCCAATTCAAAAATTATAGCATGGATTTTCCCTCATTCTTCCTCAAACGTAACCTCCTAAGAAAACAGGACAGAAAAAACCCTATAGCAACATGAAAAGTTTTTTTGAGTATTAATGGAAGAGGAAGATAGGAAATGCATACTTGTTTTATGGTGCATGCTAATGCAGGGCTTGGCATCCACTGTTGCTTGGAATCTAAACTGCGATAGAAAGGAAACAGGTTATATCTCATTACTGCATTACTAACTAACTGGCCCATTTTCTCATCTTTGTAGCAAAGATGAAATCTTTGTCCATATACTTGCCATTTCTGTAAGACACTCCAAAGACCTCTAAATTCATATAAAAAAATATATGAGATAAGAACTAACCTCCTCGGCTGTTTGGAATTCCTCTCTTAAAATTGCAGTATTCTGCCTGCACCCTAACTAAAGTCTTGATCCTTTTCTAGGGAAGAGATTGCTTGTGTTAAGATTGCAAATTAACTGTAGTTTGAACTGTTAGCATTTACTATGCTTGGTCCAGTTTAATGTGCATTAAGTTTTGAGATGAAACAGTATAAACTAACACAGGATCTGCCTTTCCTGTTTGAATATTTAAAACCTGTAGCACTTTTTGAAGAGAAGGTGTTTGCTGAAGTGATACGAACCTGATTTTTCTTTCCTGTGGCTCCAAATTTTTTCTTTTTCTGGGGAAACTGACTCTCCTCTTAGTGCTTTCCCACAAAAAGGGACAACTGTCTGGTTCATGTGCTCTAAGCAGTTTAGATTTGAGCTGATTCAGCAAATCTCTTTTCAAGGCTGGAATCTAGATACCATGATGAAACAATGAGCATTTGGGTCCCAGCACATGTCCAGGCCCTGGCTGGCTCCTCATGAATGCGAGTGTTGCTGACCAGTGTGGCACTTGCTCGTACTGTTTTCCCTTGCTTTGCACAAAAGATGCCAGAGACCCTGACAGCAATGGGAAAGAGAGAGCTCTCACCTTGCAAATGGGAAGGTCTCCTTTCCTGTGTGGTGGCTACACATCCTTCCCTCAAACAGGGCTTTAAAGCTGTCTCAGAGTCTTCACACAGCCACAGCAATGATTTTTTGTTGATGTACATACAGTAATCTGGCAGTATTTGAGATGGGCAGGTCAATGTCAGTCTAATGTCCAACTACTACATCCCAACTCATGATAATACAGTGTGCTACAAATTCTTAGACTGGGCCATCTACAAATTACTCATAGTGAACAATGTTTCTCTCATAACTAGTTCTTTAGACTCCTATGGAATGATTTAGTGTGAACACAAGGGGTGTAATTCAGCCTTTTGCATTTATAATTGGAATTACCAGTTAAAAAAAAATGAAAAGAAAAAAATAGGGGATTTGGATCTTAGATGCCATTACCCGAAGGTCCTGGCTGTAATCAGGTTTTATTCTCTTTGAATGTTTCCAGGAAAAGCTGCTTCATGAGCAGAAGAAACATGAAAGATCAGGAAAGTGACTAACAGCATGGGAACCTTAATGACGCCTATCAAGTGCAATAACTGAGAACACCACGGATTGTAGCAGGGATAACAAAATGGGCTGTTTAGCACAATGACTGCCAGCTATTGTTTTTCAGGCAAATGACTTAGACTTTGCAATGATTAGTCTATAACCACAGGAGTGGTAAAACACAACACAAGATGAGAAAGGGATTGTAAAAAAACAGGAAATAAAATCCACAGACAAACTTCCTATGGATGTGAATTTCACTCCAAAACCACTCAAAGATCAAATTTATTCCTCATAGATGCCAATAAAGTCAACACATTTGTGCTGGGTTATATATTATATGTACGTAAATGAGCTTTATATATGGAGATATGCGCGCACACACACACACACACACATATATATAAATGAGCCTGGTCACAAGTTAACTCTCTTTGGCAATAAATGATTATCTTTAGGTTCTTGAATATCTTCAGCCCTTCTTTATGCACCTTCATGCTGTCCCATTGGCTTTATTGGTAGAAGGGACTAGAGATGGTATTTTGTGATGAAAGAACTAAGCATTTTCAGGAGAAAATCACCACTGATGACAACTCTTCATACGGAAACAAATGTCATCCATAAACACATCAATTTCTGTGGTGTCTGTATGCCCTAGTAGGGACCTCATGTTACAGCAATAACACAATCTAAAAGGCAACATGGCACTAAAATACTGATGGAACTGTTAGCAAGAAGGGAAACGTGTATTTAATAAGTGCCTAGATGCCTTTCATGTACACATGTGACACCAGATCACTCAGGCTAATAAGAGTGAGGTTGAGTCAGTCCTTGTGAGAGGGAAGTTTCAGGCAACACATGGGGATATCCTGCTGTAACTCTCTGGAATATTGTTTTGGTACCTTCATCAGAGCCAAGGAACAGGGTAAGTGATGTCTTGAACCCAGGTTCCCGCTGAGGACACTGTGCAGATACCTCCTCTCAGGTAATGTCTCAAAAGGCCCATTTCCTCCATGACTACATCCTTGTGAGGAAGGACATGCTTTGAGATGCTGCCATTGCAGCCTTCTGTGAGCCAATAGTAAGGCTGGATCCACTGAAGTGAGGAAGTCCTTGTGTGCCCAAAGAAAGCATCTCAGGGCATAAGACAAAAAGCTCACTGTGTTCCGAACACCCCCTCACAGAGCAAGGTCAAGAACAACATAACCCAGCCTACTAATGGCAATGAACTGTAAAACCTCTGGCCTTGGTGTTGTGAAACTGCACTTGTGACTACGATGAACATTATAACCCGCAATTCCACCTCAGGCTGTGCTGGGTGTCCAAATGAGGGACAGTAAAACTGCACGTAAATGGGTGTGTACACCACCTAAGCTCCAGCTTCTCAAAGGTGCAAACTGCCAGCAGCTGTTAGGTTTTACAGACATGACACACAGCTTTCAAAAGGCTGCTTGTAGATGGAAAAAATTTAACCTTGGAATTGCAAAATTATCCTTTGTGTTGAAGTATGTAAGTGGCCCCATGTGTGTCAGTGTATGTGCGTATATGTTTAGGTGCTAGCTCTTTTATTTGTCTAAAAATGTTTTATAGTACTTACTAACAGTACCATGTATGTTTCTGTTATTACCAGTTCTTCTTTAACTCTCATACCCCATGCATTTGGTATGAGTAATAAACCTTACTTGATTGCCATAATGAAGGAAATTTTTTATGCTTGAACTTTGATATTTAAGGATTTTTTTCATTATATAGCGGTATACTTTTACAGATAGACAATAAAGTAATGGCTAAATAGAAAAGTACATGGAAACAGTGGTAAACCTTATTATGAATGTTATCTATTGATGACTAGAGTGAGTTGTAGATTGCTTTTTAGTCCTTATCACAGCATGGTGGTTTTCCATTGGAGAGTGTATGTTTCCTTGTAATCAGTTAGTTAGTGGTAAGAACAAAATCTCTGGCAATGAGAAAAAAATTACCTCAGCTAAAGGAAAAAGAGTATTTTCAGAGAACCTGCACAAAACAGAAGCACTCTTGGCAGTTATTTATAGTCTATTACATCCCAGGCAAAGCATACTTGCAAAGCATTAATAGTTACGTGCACTGAACCAGAATGATGGTTTCACTGTAAACCTACTCCATGCTCTGGCACATCATTGTGCCACAAATGTCTGAGGATCATTATGTTATAACAGAGTTCCATTGAGATGTATTCAATGATAATGTTGGTTAAAAAGAACTTAAAAAAAAGGTGGAAATATCACAGGCCACTTTTACACATATTGTCAATTTACCATTTGAATACTCACTATACTTAGACTTGATTTCTTACACAGCTGTTTGTTTATAAAATATTAATTGGAGTAGTAGGATTGATTTGTCATAGAAATACTGGGAAGTAACATGAAATAAAGAAAAAATGGAAGCTAAATCTGAAGACTGGGAAACTTCTTTAGTTCCACCTTTTACCAGGATATTCAGAAAGAACTGGAAAAAAAACCTGTTAGAAATAAGTGAAAGTGCAGGACTTCTGAGGGGTGAAGTTACTCAAGCCAGTAGTCCTGATTTAGAGCCTTTTCTGAACTGAAGGCAGCATTTTGTAGTGATATTTATCATGTGTATGGAAACAGAGAGATAGATACTAAAAAGAGGCCCACAGCAGCATCTCAGTTATTTGCTTGGCATGTTGTGATGTACAGAAGCAGCAGAGCAGCCTATACAAAACACTTCCAAATGAGCTGGAACAGTAAATATACATACTGGGAGTATTCAATGCTAAATACACACTGAAGTTGGAAGAACTATAGAACAACTACATTATATTACATGAAAATGCCCATTTGGTTGTCTTTCTATGGAATAAACGCCTGCAATGGAAAAAATGCATCTGCATTCCTCTCCTGGACGTCTCCTGTTTTATTTCCCAGCAGGCTGCCTCCAGTGGAAGGGGTAAGGGTGACAAAGCCTATGGGGCAGGCCAGATGACTCCACTGAAGAACCCTTAGCCCCACTACACCTGCAGCCTATTGCCTCCAGCCTTTTTCCTGGGAGGCAATCATTAATTGGAACTGTGGTTGAAAGGACTATTGACCTGGCAGATGTCCCTGCACTCCACTGTCATTGACCTTCTCAGAAAGGAGTAGGGATGCCTTTTGCATGGCTTTCCTTGGCAAGTCAAGGTCAAAAGGGAGAAGACGCACCTTCATCTTCTTTCTTCCTTCTCTAATATTATCCCAAGGACCTGGTGTCTCAAAAGATCACAGGGGCATGAGGAATCTCTGGCAGGATGGAGGACCAGGCTTGTATGCAGCGGCTCCTCTTTATATGTTGACCTTATGATCAACCGGCTCAAGACGGGGCTGAGCTGACTGCGTCCAGACAAAGGGCTGAATACACTAATCTTTCTGAACTGAAAGTAATGGACAGTATTTTATCCAGGTCAGAATAATTAGTGAATTAAAATGGATTTTCCACAGGGCAATATGTTGCTGAGGTTGGTTTAAGAAGGTTTTTCCTTCTTCTGAATAAGAATCCAAGACAGCTGTCTTGTGAGGGATCTGTATTCAATATTAGAAAGCTAGGCAGCTGTGGAGTCTGGATGCTATCATAAAAATTGGATAGCAGAGATATGGCATTGCTGGAATACAACCCACTTTGTAAGTATTCTGTGTGCTTGGAATGTGCATATCACACAATAAAAGTGCTGTTCTTGTCTGTGTTCAAAGCTAAAGCACCAATAGGCCTGTGGAGCTGATGTAATGAGATTCAGGCTGCTCTCAACAGCTGAAATATTCAGTTCAGCAAATGGATATTTCAAATGTAAATATTTATATGGGCCAAGGGCTCTTTGTTTCTTGCTATTTTGACATTTTCAAATCCCTCAGCTTTACTTTTGTTACAAAGACGGTCTATTTGCTGACGAGAAGAACGAAGGTCAGTGGCTAGTTATGCAGAAATGTTGTTATTATCACAGCAAATTACCACTTCTCCCAACCCACAAAGCTGTGGTTCCATATGCTCCAACATGATAACCTACATATTGATGGAAACAATGCATCACACTTGTTCTTGTGAAGAAGTATAGTAATAAAAAGAAAGAAACAACTAATTTGAGGTCCTGGTTGGATAGTATTAGTGGTTCATCAGGAAAGAACGTTAACTGCATTTAAGTTTCACTTCAGAAACATTCCCCAGCTGCTCTTAATAACCACTTGTTGCATTTTGCCAGACTAGTGTTCATCTTCAATACCACTGCTATTGCAATCCTTCATTAATTTACCAGTGCCTTCAACTATTTTTTTCCATTTTTTTTTCAATTTAGAGATTTAGAGAAGTCATATTTTACTTAAAATTATTACTATTTTCCAATCTCTAAGGCTTTAAAATCTATGCTGTATTCTTAATGTTGCCTATATGAGCAATTCCCTTCCTTCCTATAACAGATGTGATTGTCACTGCTTTTCCCCCTTTTTTGTCTTCCTTATTCTTTCTCCTTGCTATATTTTCTACTTTTCTCAACTTTATCTTCCAGTTTTTGGATACCCTGCTGCCCCCAAGCAATGTGCCTCTGACTCCTTGCCATATTTTACTCTCCTTTGCCATTCGCCTGGGTTGTTGCCAGCTCTTTCTAAACCCGGGTCCACCAACTCAGATCCTCAACTAAAGTTTCTTAGTCTGGGTTTCTCTCCACTCAGTGCTAAATCTGTTTATTCTTATTGACATTTTATTGTAACAGTGGGAACTGTTGCATTATATATAACAGTTTCTTGGAAACTTGAAACAAAGATTGAATGTTTACCAAGCCACTCTCTGGCAGAGACCCAAATTTGAATTCATATTGTTGGACCTCTTCCATAAATTGTTTTCTATAAAAATAGAATACCCATAATTTTCCTGAGGAACATATACATCTGGAGAATAAATTGTTCTAAGACGAACAAAGGAAACATGGCCTTGCCGCTATCTACCCAGATAAGATAGGTCACGTTCTGAGGATATTTATTTTAGCCAATTTAAATGTTTAGGTCTTGAACATTGTTGGCTACTTAGTGCTGCTTTTGATGAAGGATGTGTTGAGGCATCACTATTTGTATTTACTTGCATTCACTACCCATTTTGCCACTGATTTCTTCCCTTTTAGTCAGTACACTAATTACTCGCTGCCTCACTCAGCCCTGGTGAGACAGAGCTGGAGTTTTGGGTCTATTTAAGGGGTCCCCAGATCAACAGGCACGTGGACATACCAGCCTGACTTCAGTGAAGGGTCACAAAGATGGTTTTGGGATTGGAGCATCTTTCCTATGAGGAAAGGCTGAGAGCTGGGACAGCTCTGCCTTAAGAAGACAAAGCTCAGCAGGATCTTGTGAATGTGTGCTATATACCTAATGGATGGGGGTAAAAAAGACAGAGAGAGACTTTTGTCAGTGGTGTTCAATAAATAGAAAAGATGCAGTGGGCACAAAATATATAAAATAAGAAAACACTTTCTTACTGTAAAGGTAATTGAAAACTGTTCCACTTTGCCCAGACAAGTTGTGGTGACTTCATCCTTGAGGGTCTTCAAGACCTAACTGTACACGAACCTGAGCAACCTATTGTAGTTGACCCTGTTTTGAGCAGAGGTTGGAAGCTGGTGATCCCCAGATGCCGCTGCCAAACTCAAATATTCTCTGGGTCTGAAATTCTCCCTTCCCTTCCCTTCCCTTCCCTTCCCTTCCCTTCCCTTCCCTTCCCTTCNTCTTTCCAGCTTTCATGTGCTCATGCTCTTAAATAAAAGTTAAATTCTTTTTTATATCACTTTCTGTTGAGTTTTTTAGGACCGAATGTAACTCATTAATCTAGAGCTATTTGCTCAGTGCAATTTTCTGACTTGCTTCTATGTGACATTTCCTTTTGCTTGTATGCTCTGCCAGGCTAGGTTTTATGGTATGCAGTGCCTGGAATATATAGAGAAATCAAAGCTTTACTCTGTCTCAGGTCCTGCAATCCCTCAGAAGTTACAAGCAAATTCTTCACAGCGTACATTCTGTACATTCAGATAGGAGAAAATAGCTGTGTATTACCATTGCTACCTAAATGAACCACACCCCTGTGTCTGTATAACATTCATTCTTTATGAGGAAGTCAGAGATTTATCTTACTCTGCCTCAGTTTATCTCCTCAGAAATTTCATTCTCCTCTAGTCAATCCTATTGATTATTTATGAAGTAAATTCCACAATGCAGTCCTTCAGAAATGAGATTGAGAATTATGCTTAGATCATCCTTGCAAAAATATGTTTCACGAAGATGATCTGCATACAAATTCTTCATCTTCTGACCCTTCTCTTTACACCACTGTTTTTTTTTGGTTTGTTTTTTGGTTGTTGTTGGTGGTTTTTTTTGTTGTTTTTTTTTGTTGTTTTTTTGTTTGTTTTTTTTTTGTTGTTGTTGTTGTGGGGTTTTTTTGTGGTTTTTTTGTTTTTGTTTTTTTTGTTTTGGATGGAGATGGTAGGGAAGGGGATGTATATGTAGAACATGTCTTTTTCATGCTAAAAACACTTCTGAAAATGCAGGAGGTTTTAATTCTCTTCCTGAATATAAGTTGACAACTGAGCAAAATGAGGAGGGGAATGGAGACCTTCTGAGCTGTGGCAGCTGATAATTACCTTGCTCAGCACAGGGCTCTCCATAACCCCAACATTGTGAGAACTGTGCTTGGTTACAGTGTGTAAGCCCAGCTCGGTGTGAGAGTTCTAATTCATTAGGAAAATAGAGCTGCAGTGCTTTTGCTGATCTTAGTTTTACCCTTTCATGGAGAGTTAAACTTCCTCCATGCTCGAGTACCTGCCAATCTGTCCTGGGTTTCTGTAGCTGAATTTTTTTTGGTAGTGGGGGGGGGGGGGGCTGCAGAGGTGGCTTCTGTTAGAAGCTGCTAGAAGCTTCCCCTGTCCCATGGGATCCAATGACACTTGGCCCCAGGAGGGACATCCGGCTCCTGGCCAGGGCCAAGCCAATCACAGATCACAGTAACACCTCTGTGATAACATATTTAAGAATTGGAAGCTGTTGCGCAGAAGAAATTCCAGAGAGCGAGAACATGGGATAACAGACAGAAATCAAGGTTGCTGCAGAAGCGAGAGGGGAGGAGGCACCTCATGGAGCAGGGGAAGGACTCAGAGCTAAAACCCCTGCAGCCCATGGAGGAGCCCATGCTGGAGCTGTGGATGCTTGAAAGGAGACCTGTGGACCTGTGGTGAGGCAGAGCCACGCTGGAGCCGGTTTTACCCGAGTGAGCGCTGTGGCCCTCGGGACAGCAGATGTGGAAAAGCTGCTGCCCAGGGCAGGGATTCACGTTGGAGAAGTCTATTAAAGGCTGTCCCATGGGAGGGACCCCATGGAGCAGAGGATGGACTCAGTTGTGGTCCCCTGTAAACCGTGGTGAAGACTGTGGTGAAGCCGAATGTCCCTCTGCAACCCACGGAGGCCCATTGGGGTGCAGGGACTCAACTTTTACTGCATCCCATGGATGAGTGACCCCGAGGGGTGGGGGAACTCACATCGCAAGTGGCAGCAACTGCAACCAACTACAATTCCCCATGGAAAGAAGGAGGGGTGGGGGAAAAGTGTGTGTGTGTGGTGTGTGTGTGGATGACCCCTCTCCTTTCTGTGTAGTTGCAGAAAGGGATTTAATGAGTCCATGGAATCCAGCCAGGGTCAACCCACTACAAAATCTTTTGTCCTTGGAGAGCCTGCGGTAAATGCATGGAGCCAAACAATTGGTGAAATATTTGTAAAAGTGGATAGGGTGAGGAGAGGATAACCTGGAGGATCATTAGGTGCTCTTCATAAAAGAAAGAATAACGTTGTGATAGGATTTCTCTGAGGAAATAATACTGCTTACCATTTGAGTGCGTTGGTTTGTTCCATGCCTGGAGGAAAGAAAAAAAAAAAGAAAACCATTATCTATCCCACAGGGAAAGAGGAGTGATCTCCTTGTGGAGTAGACAGAGACTAAGTACAGGGATGATAACTAGAGGCTTTTTAATTTAGAGAAATGGTTCCATTGAACATTATGGCTTGCCATTTAGCTCCAATCAGGTGCTGGGAGAGTTGTGGCACTCCAAAACACTCTGTTAAAGTACACAGGGACTCAGGGGGTTTAACTGAAGGGTTTATTTTCACAACAAACTGATGTTTGCCAGGATGCATGTTTTCTTCTGTCAGTGACCTAATATTTAAATTATAATTGTGCCAATTTCTAATTTATCAGCATTTCAGGACACATATAATGACATTTGAAAGGTGTCTACTCTCAGTCCTGGCATTGTTCTTCAGCACTCAGCAGTGAGCCTGCAACCTGAGAATAAAGCAGAGGCTTCATCTTGGACTGGAAAATTATTTACTCAACTTCAGACCTAACTGCATATTTGGAATTATTTATTCTTGCATGGACTCAGTGGCCATCCCTTAATGAGATGTGAGTGTAGCTCCACTGGCATCAAAGGGATGGTGCAGGTTAAGGGATAATTAGGGTATATGTACACCTTGTGATGGAGCAAGGACATCCCTGAGCTGAGGCAGACTGGTCCTAGTGAGCACGTCGTATGGCACAGTCAGCAGCAACTAGCTTTGGATGGAAGGCAGATAACACCCTCCTGAATTCATCTCACTTCCAGCTAATTCAAGCACAGATGGCAAGTGAGGGTGGAAAGTAGGAGGAGTGAGTATTTCCCTTCAGGTAATATTGCTCTTATGTTCTGTTATAAGACATGATGCCATTTTTTGGTGGCTGTGGAGTCCCCATGGGGTCAGGGCTGGGTACCACCATGCCTGTTGAAGATCCAGCTTGGCTGGCACTCTACTTCTAATATAGACATTCCATTAACTTTTCAGGTCTTATGCCTATGTAACACAGACTATGAAACAAACTAGTTGTTCTAGTTTCCTCAGCCATGTGTGTCTTCAGATGACATTCTAAGTGCTGCAGTTCATTTCACAGTGTTTTTCCGGATGATTTTAAAATCTGTAGCTATGAAAAGCTGAGGGTTTTTGAGCCTATTTTTTCCTCATTTACATAATTAACTTTAAAAGAGCTCCTCACAACTATCCATACAAAAGGAAAAAAGACTGATCTGACTGTCAGCAAATATGGACCACAGCTCATCATTTATATGACTGTTTATTTCACTCTTAAGACTCCTTTGTAGTGATGGGCCCGTTGTGAGTTTGGTTAGTGGTGTGCTGCAACATATTAGTCATATCAGAAGCAATCAGATGGGGTTTGTCACTCTGTTCATTCTGGTTACCTGAATCTTTATGGAACAATGCTGGTCCTCCCCAGTCTGGTGTGATTCCCATGTCTGTATACTCAGTAGTTTCCTCTTCTTCGATGTATAGAAGAAAACGATTCACTACATCAAACCTATTCATAAAACTACCCTGAATAATGCTCAGAGTGAATGAAGTCACCATGGAAGGAAAGAACGGACTGTCCTATTACAACACAGAGCAAGGCAGTATTACTGGAAATCAGGTAAAACAAACAAAAAACTTCTCATTGTAAACAAACCTCTAACCTACTTTTTAACATTGCTCCAAAGAAGAATGAGTTTTATTTCCACCGGTGGCTGGGGTTTTAAATAAGATCTTTCCTATTATGCTGCTCATGACCTCCTTAGATCTTGTCTCAGTCATACTGCGTGCAATGGAGTATTACAGTGTTGGCTCTCAGGGGACTTGAGTCTTAGTTACCTTTTGAATTAACTAAACCTTTTGGAAAGATTAAACCATTCCCATGCTATCGTGTTTCATCTGGACATTTTATTGTTTTAGTTAGCATTTCATGTTTTACTAACTTTGGTCACCACTGTTGCTAGATCAGAACAATCATGAAGACAGTTCACTTCAACCTATTCTTTTCACCTTCCTCACCTTAGTACAGTCATTGGCCACGTTGTGTGCAGAGCACATGCAGCTCCCAATGTAGTGTCTTCTGCCTTATGGTCAAATGTGCTGTTTTCCTAGTTCTGAAGATATTTGTAACATAAGGACTGCTAAAGCTATATCAAACAAATCCTTGTAATATCTTAATTTCTATCTATAAAGTAAATATGGTGGAGCCCTTGACTGCATAATATATTTTATTGGCCCCAGGCTCTGGTTCTCAGGCAAAATTCTCTGCTTTGAATTGAGAACAGGCAGAGAAGATGTGGAGGCTCATCTGGGTTTGTAAGGTCATTTTGAGGCTTTTTTGAAGCCAGCCATGCCAAAACCTGCCTGCCTCATTTATACATATAGTATTCTGAGTTTTTCTGTGCTGGAGTACAGTCTGCTCTCACTGCACCCTTCAAACCTGTCGTTCTATGATTCTATCACATCTGAGGATCAACATGTCACCAGCAGAGCAGACTCGTGCTTCTGGCCTGCATCCTCTTTCCTTTTGGACCCACAATCCTCTACATGGTGGGCTAAATTTATCCAGGACTCTTGTGCACAATCTAGGATAGTTGAAACTGCTTTCATATAAATCAGATATTCCCTTTCTTAGTTTTCTTAAAAGGCCCTTTTTGAAACCAGGGTTCAACAGCACAACACTTGTGTGACTGCAAATCAGCTTCAGTACTTGCTTTACTGTATCCCCTTGGGATGAAAGTGCCTTGTGAAAGGAATTATCAAACTCTGTATGAAAACTTTCTAAGAGCAGTGCAAGTGTTGCTCTGCTTCCAGCTGATGATATTGGGGTGCACTAAACTTGACACCTTAATGGCATTTTCCTAGCATAGTAATGAGTTAAAATCTGGTGTGCAATTAAAGCATCTGATCTTTCAGCAATTACCTTCATTTTATAGGTAAAACATTAACAGCTTAGGTAGGTAGTTTTGTGGGATTCATGGCAAATGGATAGTACATCTAACAGTGAGTGTGCACCTCATGAAAGCTACAGAGATCCAAGATATCTGGTACTCAGCTAATTTTAGTATGGGAAATGGTCTGGTTGTGGTTAGAGAGCATAATGTATGCTGGCAAAAAACGGGGAAAGAATCACAATAAAGTTTAGGAGTGAAGGTTTGTGCTATGCAGGTAAAAACCAATGGTGTCTCAGTCACATACAAATGAAATGAGAGAGTGTTGAATGAGACATTTTTATTTTTAATGATGAAACAGACACTGAAATGTGTATGGGAAAAGTAGCAGAATGTGCTATAGCCCAGGAATCTGCAGAAAACCTGCTTTCACATTTTGGATAGGCTGCTAAGGTAGGAGAATTAATAGCATTAACAACCTCTGACGAGATACACAGCTTAAAGATTTCCTAAGTGGGTGGGTGTTACAGCAAGGTGGATGACGGCAGGACGATTTTCAGTTTTAAAGAGAGCACCCAGAACTCCAGCCAACAGCTTTAACAGCTCAAGGAGCTCACTACCAAGATGAACAGCAGTGCTGAGGCTGGGGAAGACGAATGGGGAAGGGAAGGGAGAGGGAGGGATGGAAGAAATATCCTGAAGATTACCATCAGTCCCTGTCTGAGATTATGGAAGTACAAAAGGATGACTCCATTGATTCAGCTTTACCTGTTCTTGGGAACTTTGTCCTCTGCCCTCCCTTACATCTGATCTCAGTTCTACATTTAAGAGCATGTGTCAAGCACAAGGGAAAAAGCTGCTAAATATTTTGGTTACAGTCTGTTTCTTTCTGAAAAGTACAAGGTATTTTGAAACTGAAGCATGTCTCCTGGAAATGCCTTTTCCCTTCCCTTTCCAAACCACGTTTACTTTTTTTCTCACATTTAATCTAAACTCAGGTCAATCTAATTTTAACCATAAAACTTACCCTACTCTATCTTCTTTCCTGGCTGTTGTTTGGTAAACTCCTTCCTTCACAAACACAATCCACAATACTGCAGCAATTACAGTCTTTTCATCCTCAGCGTCAAAACTGTGTAGTCAAATATCCTTTTTTTAAAGTTACCACATAGTATGATATTGTGAACAACAAGAGTATGTCGTATTTAGTTACAGTTCTCCCTATCCAAAAACATCAGATGGGGGTGTGTAAACATTTAAGATATCAGAGTAAAGAAAACAGTCTCCCTGCTGAACGAGAGTCCTGACTACCCAAATACCTCACCCTGTACTCCTGACTGGCTTAGGGCACTGCTGCTGGATGCATGCCCCTGTCCCTGCTGCTGAGGATAGGCTGAGGAAGGAATATCTAGTAAATGCAAACAAAATTGATTTGGGATACCTTTAATTTTTTTTATTTTTTTTTTTTTCCAGCCTGGCAACAGCACGCATGATGAGTCTGTGCTGGCACATGTTCCTCTTGCTGCCACCCCCTCTTTGTCTGTTCAGTGTCCTTGTCAATTCCTGCCTTAAATTGGGTTGCACGATTCCTTATACAGCCACTTTCTTCCTCAGCTTTTGTGTGACTGAAGTCACCGGGGTGATGGGACTTTATTCCTGTCTAGGGCTTGTTGCAGTATTACTGTAAAAGTGGTCTTCTGACTCCTTCAGCTCTGGTCCTTCATCAGGCACTCTCCACAGTTACAATATGAAAGTAGGAAACTGCTGTTTTTCATTTGATCTTTCCTAATTGTATTAACTCATCTATATTTTAATCCCTGTTAAAATGGCTTTTTACTCCTCAGAAACTTCTTTGAAAAATCAGCCTGTGGTTGCTGAGGCCCTCAGACATGCTGGACAGAAATGTGATTATGCCACGGGGCTTCATCCTTTCTGCCACCGGGAGCCTGGTGAGAACAGGCTGCAGGAGAGACCCTACAGACACGTGAGTCAAATGTGAAATCTCAGTGACTGCAGGCACTACGTATGGACCAGGTCTCAATTCATCAGGAAACCAAGTTTTGGACAAGAACCTTTTCTTGAGTGGTGCTCCTCACCCTTCCTTGTTTGTGTCAAAACCAGCAGAAGGCTAGGAGGTGGTTGATAAATTCCCGTGGGCCTGAAGCTGGATGAAAAAGTCCTGTGCCTGGTGCCAGGTGGGCTCCCTGCACTATCAGGCATCACCAGGCACCCTGAAGGGGCCACTTGGAATGGGGAGCATCCAGGATTGTGTTGTAGCAGGATGTGTGGTAGCTCCACGCCACTGGGAAGGTTGCTTTGTGTCACCATGGTGTTCACCCCATACTAGACAGGACAGTCTCCCTTTGTCACGTCCTGAGGTGTCTGCAGAATTCTCTGCCTCTCTCACTGCCCAGGGAAGGTTGTACAGGGAGACACTTCCTCTCCCGAGCTGTGTGTGGTATAAATAGCTCTTGCCGAGGGGAGTGGAAAGGGGCTGCTGCCTTGCCAAGGGGCCAGAGATGGTGGCACGGGCCGGACTGGCAGGAGTGGCAGCAGCGTGCTCCCCTTTGGGCTGTGCCTCTCAAAGACTCCTCTGTCTCAGCTGGCTCCCTTCGAACAGTTGCTAGGTAAAGGTAGGTGTGTCAGCTGAAGTAGTGGAAATTTCTATTCATCTTATAAATAGTTGAATAGCCCGACTCGGTGAAATGTGAAACGAGCAAACATCCCATCTTATCCTTGGAGGGCAGATCGGGATTCAGTCTATAGTGCTGTCATGTCAGCTGTGTCAGTGCTGCTGTTCATGATGCCAAGGCCCTATAACTTATTCATGTGAACACAGCAAACAAAGGTTTAGCTTAACTGAGGGATGAACATTCCTCCACCTGCAGCTTTCTCCACAGCGAGATGCAAAAAGTGCAGAGGTCACTTAATCTGTGACAGAAATAGACTGTACCATCTTTGGGGTCAGTATGTTTTGCAAGTATAGTAATATGACTGCAGGCAGGCCTGAGGGCTTCTGCTACAGCATCCTTGGTAGCAGGAGAAAATGTCATTAAAATCTTCATGCAGCTTGGCTAACCTGCTTGAAATTTGCTGGGCAAAATCATAAATTTCCCTTCTAATTGTGTTTATACTCTAGGCTATTAGAAGGATTTTTCCTGCTGCTAAGCCCTCACGTTTCTTGTCTAACTACACTGACCCTTGTTCTCTGGCATATTACTACAGATACTCACCAGTGGTTAATACTCCAAAGAGGCTGAAGGAGTTTTTCAGGTCTTTCTCAGTGACTGAAGGGTTTCTGCTCTTAAAAAAGTGAGACTTCACAGACTGAATTTGAAGCTATGCATCAGCTTGGCAATAAATTAAATGATGTTTATTGTAGGATTTCAATTGCAGACAGTGTTAAAGAAAGGAGTTATCTCTGTGATATTGCCTGGAAACGGATGTGTCTGAGCAACCTTCCATATAAAGCATCTAGTCCTCAACATCATCTAGTGGTCAAAGCAAAGGGCTGGGAGTAAAGCTAATGTAGATCCCAGTTCTGCTACAAACTCTTTATCAGGACTGACCAAACCAATTCCTCCTACATCTTAGATGATCAAATTGCCTTGGGAACACTAAGAATAACATGCACAGAAAAGCATGGTGTGCTCATTAGATGAAAAGGAGTCTGTTAGTACAAGTTGTTGCATTCTTTTCTTCCAATTTATTCCTGTTAACCAGATGATAGGCTTGTGCTGATCTATAGCTGTCTAGGCTCCCACCTCCACATGGAGGTGAAAACACTGCAGTGGCCCTGCGCAGCAGCTACTGCCAGTTACTGCAGCAGCAGTGACTGAGCGATATTGTCTGAAACCAGAGCAACACCACATTTATATGTAAAACCAAATTCGTCCTTTCAGATGACTGGATTACTGGTGAATTATAATGTGCAGCTCTCATTTGACCTTACTCTGAATAGCTGCTTCTGGAAAGGGGTGTCTTGTGGCAAGTCAAAGGGGTGTTGTGATAAGAAGCCAAAGGGGGTATGTGAATGAAACTCAACCTATTTAATAACTTCTTATGTTTCTCCAGCATTCTCTATTTTGTTATACTCACATTCACAAAGAAAGAAAATGTCTTTGTCAGGTTTGCTGTTACTCTTAAACCCATGTTTGCCTGTAATCTGATTACATTCAGGTAAAAGGAAATCAATCAAAATTAAGAGAGATGACATGCAGCACAAAGCTTGTGCTTTACCCCTTAACGTGATGTAAGCTGTAAGTGAGCCTTGCTACCTTCCTGGGAGATTGGTAAGTAAGCAGAGCAGTCATATTTAGCAGATGTAGGAACATGAAAGCCTATAGCTACAGCATGAAGGGGGAGGATAAACAATTTATAAGTACTTGTAAGTGATGATGGCACAGCTCTGCATTGCTGTTCTAATTTACTGCTCTCTGCTTGTCTTGCCTTCAAGCTTCAGCCAGCAGATTGCAGGGCCATTGCGTTTTGAGCTCTGGTGGTCTCAGACACATGCTGAGGGCTGCACTATGAACCACATGAGAGCATACACAAATAGCCTCACAAAACTCAGTGAAATCCTTTGCATAAATACTCTGTGTATGGCTTACATAGCATGGTTCATACAAAGTGAGCCACTTAACCACAAAACTTAGGAAAGACAGAAAAATGCAACCACTTTTTATATAGAGGCACTGTAGCCCATTGACCTCAAAAGTCCTTTTTTTTAACATGAAAAATATCTGGCTCCCAAGAGTAGTCACTACTGTTGTGGAGTGCAGTCTGATATAGAATGGCGAGCAAGAGTTTATTTGATGTACAGTTCTGTAAATGAGTTCATAATTTTTAAACTGCCTTCTCTATTAGTCTAACCAAGCACAGTGTTCTATGTTATGCAAGTAAATTACAAATGTTGACTATTCATATCCATGTTAATAAGGTACTGCTCGAAAGTGCTACATGGTCTCATTTAATTAGATACAGGAAGCCATTTTTGGAGGGATTCTTCATCACTTAAATGGAAGGATAAAGATTTTTTGAGGAACTGTGTGCAGATCAAAGACCCACTTTGAACTGCTCCAAAGTATTGGTTAGGCCTGGGAAATGAATTGTTATGGGAGATGCATTTAACTGTGAGTGAATATATATATCTCTTAGAGCAGGGGAAAGGAAATTGTAGTTTCCTTAGAACTTCAAAGGGAGGAAACTTTATAATGAAAAACTAATATACATCCTCACATAAAACTTCAGATTTTGTGTCTCCCACCATTGTGTATTCTTGCATCAAAGGATGCCTAGGTTAGTACTCGAGGGAAGCCATAAGCAAAGAGAGTAGAATAAGTCATGGAGGGAGTGAGAAACAGAGAGCTATCAAAAAGGATTAGGGATTGATGAAGAAAGGATTGAATAAATTAAGTTTTCCCATATTAAACCTTTAGAGATGATGAACAGCTTTAAGAAGTTTTTTAAACATGCCATGTGACATGTTACTCTAAAAAAAAGGTCCATAAATATTCATATATTATCAAAGTGATAGTTTCCACTGTTTTATTGTGCTTTCACATTGTGTGGGATTTGCTTCCCACCAATATTCATGAAATTTCTTAGACTCAGCTACTTTCAATCAAATGTTGAGAGACAGTTCTGAGCATCAAATTTTAAATTAAAAATATTTTCGATCCAGTAAAATTCCTAAAATTTCCTAGGGAAATAAATATATGCACTCAGCAAGTACCATGATGACAGGAATGAGATCATTCTCAAGGGAAAAGAATGAGTTATCTAAGGATGTGTATTGTCTGTATAATCAAACCACAAGTACAGTTTAAGTTTTGTATATTCAATATCCACAATAAACTACTTTATGCCACAGATTATTAAAAAAAGATAATGAAAGTAATTTTGAATACTGAATGAAAACTTCAGGGTGCCAGTGGATGGTGTGAGGTACAGAAAAAAGAAGTAGTAGTCATCTAAGGGATCATTTGCTCAGGTGCCAAGTTTAATTGGTTGTCATCTTTATTTTGCATTTTACTTCCGCTCTTCCAATGGGTATTTATCTTGCTTTTCAAAGTCTGGGATAGCAACTTAAGATACATATCACTTGGCTTGTAAGTTACTAAAATGATTTCAGGGTTTTTTGAAGTTTTGTTCATGAAAGTCATAGTCAAGTAGAAGCTACATAACACAGAAGAATTTTTATTCTGCTGTTCAGTTAATTCAAAGAAACACAGAAACTTATCCAGAGGTATGCGAGACCTTCCTACCAATGCGATTTTATACATAAAACTACAGATTTCTCTTATACCTTTGAGGTCAAGTTAGTAAGTAGCAGTAGTACTCAAACCTGATTTCCTATGGATCTGCGTGTCAAATTTGAATGACAAATGACAAAAGAATTCTCATTTTAACCTTTTCCTCTGTGAGATCATCACTGAGTTTTTCAGACTGAGAATTTAAGACATCTGGAATATTTTGCCATCCACCAAAGATGGCAGAAAATCAGCAGTGGATTCAGAAATTATTAAAGGAACTAATAGATAAACATTGGCATCATATAATCCTTATTTCTTACAGCAACCAGATAACAACAGAGAACAAGCAAAACACACTTTGGAAATATTCCCTTCCTTGGTTTCTTCTTGGCATCTGCAAAAAGTTCATGCCCCTTCAAACTTCAGAAACCACCTGTTAAAATTGACTAAGTAATTCTTCAGTGTGCTTAGCAAAAATATTAAAGATACTGGCATGCAAATGCTGTTTTAAAGAAAGCTAAAAATACGCTTGGTGTTTTTTACTGGAGAGAGTAAAAGACAGCCAGGGCAGCCCACCAAAGAAGGCTGCTAGGCTGAAGCTACTGATTGTTGAGCTCTCACTTACTGGTAGTGTACTGTTTGTTATGCTATGTCTTCTGCATATTCCCTTTATCAGCAGTAAGTGGGACATTTTTGACTCACAGAGACTAAAGTTAACACTGTTTGCTTTTTACTAGACGAGGCAGAAAGGTACACATTTTGTTATTATCCGTAACTCATCATTCACCATTGGGAACGTGATGTGGTACCCACTAAGTCCTTGTGGAGTGCAGGGAATGTTTTGGCACCATACATGTTGATCAGGTTCCTATAAAGAACTTAGAAAACAGATGGAATGGAATCCTGAAAATGTGTATATGCCATTCAACTATTTGACTGTAAAGAAAACTCAGAGGCTCATGAGAAAAAATTTTGCTATCCAAAGCCTTTTTTCCTCTCCCTTTCTCTACCCATGGTGTTACACAGTAAACCAATATGGCCTGAGGTCACAGAACAGAAGAAAAGGGACTCCATCTGCAGTATGCAGCAAACTACGTCTCTGTGACAAGTGTTATAACAGCCTAGCAGGCACTCAGTCATGTGTAGTTAGCTACCTGCAAATCTGTTTTAAAATATCCTAACTGTAGCACTACAAAGCTTTAGAGCGAGTCGCTTTGATTCTGCCTTCCTTGATTCCATGGGAATCTGCGCAAAGCATCTGTTTAGTACACTGCTCTCAATGACTTTTATTTTTTTGTGTATAAACCCCGCCTGCTCACAGAAGAGGCCGTGATGTTTCCTCAACAGCATTTTGTGGTTCTCCCTAGTCTGTAAGGAATTCCTCTTCTGAGGATCTCAGCTGAATCAGAGTTCCATTGAGTTTTATGACTTAGCATGGACACAGGAAGGATGACAGTGAAAGGGGATATTGTGCCCTGCTGTACTGCTGCTTTCAGACTAGCCAGATCATTTCTGGAAACTGGGGCAAGTCAGGCCAGGCATTAATAAAGCTCAGAGCTGTATCACATCCTTATGGAGCTCCTAGATCTGCTGCTGAGCAGCTGCAAGGGGAGCCAGATCAAAGGCACTGAACATTTGTGTGCTACAAGGAGGATGGGAAGCCGCACTCCACTGAGACACAGCTGCCCATGCTAAAGAGGATTCCAGTTTTGAAAAAGTTCTTTCCTTTGAATTGCTTAGGTCCTGACATTACTGTTCCAAAGGTTTAGAGGATGCTTTGGATGGCTTTAAATATGAGAGTCCTGCTCTGTGGTGCTCTGAAGGAGAAGAAGGTGAAGCACTCAACTCTTTGGACCGAGGAATTTTTCAGTGCTCAGTGACGACAGCAAAGGGCCAAAAAAAGGCTGTTGACTCTGTCACCGAACAGAAATACTAGTGATGTAAAGAGAATAAGGCTTTCTCGAAATTTTATTTTCCCCTGATTGCATGAAAACTATATGGCTGAAAACTATATGCTAAAAACCACTTAATGTATTTTAAAACACATCCAGACCTACAGGAGTTATTTATGTTTGATGAAAGATATAACTCTATGTGAGTCCTATCAAAGGATGGCCAAAGATATCACTGGGTGAATGGACTACGTTGGTTTTGGCAAGTATATGCCCAAGTCAGCTAGTCATAGGTGTCAATCTAGTTCTCAAGATGTTATTGGGGTAAGGCTGAGGCACACCTTAAATCGTATTCTTATTGGTGGTCAAATCTGAGGTGAAAATCTGTATATTCAATATTCAGAATAGCAACCCTTCTCTTACCATCATGACTCTTACAACATGGACTTGGGTCAGATGATTGTCCAGGCAATGTAGAGACGGCAGTTTGAGAGTAACACTGAGGACTTTATACACAGAATTCTGGTGCTTGGTGAAAACAGAATTACTCCTGTTACTTTTATGTCATCTTCTATACAGTCGCAAGGAATGAAAAAATAGTGTCACTAGGTCACTTCCTGCTGTAATTATTTAAAAGTATGTCGTCTCAGGAGTTATACTTTTTTCCATTAAAACACACCTTGGTTTTGAGCAGTTGCACCCGAATACTCTGATGCCTGGTGAACTGTGTGCCTGGTCTATCTTTCTTCTGGCAAACATTCAAAGCATAAGAAATTATCTGTGCTTCTGGTAGGCTGATGAAATTAATGCTGATCCTTGACATCTTTATTGGTTTTGACTAACCACTTCACAAATCATTTTATGGAAGACTGCAAGCAATGAAAAATAGCACATACATTTGCTAAAATATCCTGCTATATATAGTAGATTTGGAATGTTACAGGAAAAAGTAAGCTAAGCTGGGGTTGTATGTTTTAAGGGTAGAGTAAAAGTCAAGAGTAAACTGACAACCACATGGTGAAACTGGACTACTCCTATCAACAGTAATTAGTGGCTTTTTTCCATGCTGCAATTGACAGAATTGATAAAACATTTAGGTCTTTACAGTGAGGGCACTTGCAGTAGCAAAAATTACTAAATAATAAGCAGATGATTAGAAATAGCATTTTCTTCATTCCTGCTCCATGCATTTCTGCATGTGGTGCTAGCCAGCTTTAACTCTTATATTGATGCTAACAAAATTATGTTGTAAAAGAATAAAATAAAAATAAATAAAAAAAATATATATCCTGGCCTTAAGTTTCCTTCCTGTTATTTTCCTAAATGCTTCTCCCCTCAATTTTAGGAATACACAATGAACCTTTAAAATTGTGGAGCTGCTTTCAGAATTGCTATCGTCATCCAGATCAATTTGGAACAAAGTCCTGCTTCCCAATCTATCCTAATTTCAATGTACACACTCTGAGGGCTGTTTGCCAGCATGGACTTCAGGAATAATAAATGCTCATTTAGACACAAATGTCACAAATTTCCTGGGATGGTAGGTTGGGGCTACTTTAATATTCCCAAACTTACTGCATGTTTACACATTCACTAAAGTCATTCACTGTGATATTTAGAAGTTACATGTAGGAATGACGCACTGGGGGGAAAGGACAGAAGTTGTATCTGCTCAAGAGGGTTGAAACTTCGAGTCTTGTTTGCCTGCTCTGAGTTGAGAGCCTTCCACCTCAAATAACTGTACAAAACATGAATAGAAAATTAGGTTGGACTAATCTAATTTGAAACAAGCTGGCCACAGCCAGCTACTATGAATCTTAAAGGTCTTATGAAGTGGTTATGATAAGTATTTGACAATTCTACTGGGTACTAAATGTAGCTCTCTGCTGTTGAAAAATGCAGCACACTGCGCAAAGTAAATAGTCTGTATGCATTGACTTGGATGCTTATTGGTTTGTTGTTTGTTTGTTTGTTTTTTCTGGATTACTATGGAGATGTGGAGCATCTGGGATATTTCCAGAAAAGGGGTGAATTAATAGCTATGGATGATTTTTCCATATCATTAATTTTTTTATACTTCTCTCCAGTTATTTGAAGACTGGATCTTTTGCAAAGGCTGAATCTAATGTCAAGGTAAATACTTTCCAATGTGATTTGAATTTTTTTTTGGTGCTTCTCTTGCTTGTATGTTAGGTAGCTGAGTGCTGTTAGAAACATCAGCTTTAGTAAACCCTGAATAAATCCTTATTAAAAGCTGTCAGTCTACAATGCAGACAATCCTAATAAAAGGAATAAAGAAAGAAGCTCAGATTTTTCATTAGCGAGCCATTGAAAAAACAAAATACTTTGTTAAAGATAATTATGAATGTTTACCTAATACTGTAGGCAAGAATGGTCTTCACAATGAACTCAGAAACTTCTAATATATCTATTGTGCAATGGCAATGTTAAAAACACATTCCTGTTTTCACCAGCATTTAATACAAACATATGTTTTGACTGTACAAATGATATATTGACTACATTATTCACTATTCTGAGTTTCTTAGTTTAATAAAGAGGAGACTGTCATGACTCTCCACTTGGTTTCTGAACAGGGGCCTAAGTGATGCACTCCCCTCATAAGAGGGTGGAAATACGCAGAGGAGTGACATTGTCATTGCCTCAGAGACACAATTAAAATAAAGGACACAAGTGCACAGCTTGCTCTGTCTCCATGCTGGCTGTATGAAGAGATTCCTATTGGGTCATTACAGTTAGAGGTCTGTAATGCAATGTCTACAGGTGAGCTGATTCCTCTTAGCTTTCTGCAGTTTCATTGGGAAAAAACAGGCATTTCTAGAGCACAGTTGCCAGGATTTATTTTAAACAATATGGTCTGAATCACTCTAAAAGTGTCTATATCTATAGAGGGAAGACCAGGAACACTTGCTCAGACATACATGTCTGTATGATAGGTCTGTAAAGTCAATGAAATAACTCTTATGTCCAATTCATGTTTAGGGAATAAGAGAGGCAACTACCTTAAAAATTCTTGATTTGTTATTGAAGTTGTTTAACTAGATTAAACAACTGGTATAGACCAGAAAATAGAGAAGTTTTAGTTTCAAACCTCCCAACAAGGTAATATTAAAGTGAGTTTGCTCTTTGAAAAGTTAGCATTTAATAAAATTGTGACTCTGATCATAATGTGCCAGTAGAACAGTTTGGACTCAAAATAATTTCTTAGTATTTTAAACAATGGGTATACTTCATAAATTTTCTTAAATTAAATGACTTGAGTATACAGAAAAAATAAGTAGACAGAGCAAAATCAAAAAAGAAATCCTTCTAAGTGTCCTTTTTCATGTTTCTATTGAGGTAACAAGTGTTTTCAAGTATAGAATTGCAAAGGGTGTGACTTGATTAAGAAGGTTACTTGATAATTAGAATTAACAAGTTGTAAATTTACATCTGACTTTGTTCTATGCAGGCTTACAATATTCTTTCAGTATTTCATAGACTAATTTAGAAGAATGAACCTCATTTGAAACACATGTTTAACTTGGCCATCCTTACCTTCAGCTCCATCTTTTTTTACAGTCTACCAGAATTACGAGTTTCAATTGTCAAAATTCAATTGCCACACATGAAATCTATTTTATATGCCACCTATTAATTTTTGTGCAAATCAAAGGATGTGGATGAACATGAGCTTGAAGAGGGCTGAGTGGCCACGTGAATGTAGCCATGTCACAGCACATGGGGTGGTATGCTTGTCAAATCTGATAGTGACACTTGGGTGCTACTGCAACCTGGAGCATGGCTTATGCCTAAATGTATTGTGTGTGAATAATTGCTCAGTAAGTTCTACTGTAAAAATTAATTTGCAATAAAAATGACATAAACAAATGGTCAGTTTCTTTGTAGAATATCTGTATTCCTCAATAAGTTAATATCTAAAATGCTGTGCTAAACTACATTTTCTGGTTCTGTTACATGCCAGTTCTTTTTGTTCTTCTTACAATGAATAATCACAAGGGCACAGTGTACTGACAAATATTACCGTTAGAGAATAAGAGGGAGAAGCAAAGTTGTTCTTATCTCAGAGAAAAGGAAACTTATTTTGGAAATGAGGTAGCTAAGTTACAATAAATTAAGTTTAACCCTCACTTGTAGCTATACAGGGATGTTTGTGTTTCCCTAATATTGGTCTGTGAGTCATTGCATCCTTTCTCTAGTAATATGGTCAATTTCCAGGGTTATCTTATTTTTTTCTTCCTCTTCAACACAGATACGAAGATTTCCTTGTATGTTATATTCTACAAGATCAGCAAAACATTGTTTTCTTTCTGTATTCTGGAAAGGAAAAGCACTCCTGGCCCTTAAAAATACGCATTTTCTCCTGCTGGATTTGCAAAGAGGCCTAATGAAATCTGTGTGAACTTGAAGAACCGTTTTGCATCAAAGCTATTCAAAATACAGTCCCAGTTAATAATAACAACATTTTTTTTAGATACACAAGAATGCATGTAAATAAAAAGCACTATTCAGTACAGGGACTTAGAGGAAGATTACTTCAATTTACGCATTGATCCCTAGTGGAGATAACACATGTGTAGCTGTCCAGACCTAATGTCTCACAGTGTATGTCTCCATCCTAGCATGAATAAAACCACACCATGTTTTCCTGCTCCCTGTTCATTCTGCTGAGAGGGAGCCTGCGGAATTTCTGGCTGAATTGTACAAACAAATAAAACTTGGTAGTACTAATTCCAGTTTACAGTGGGAGTGGCAGTTTGCTTACTAGATTTCAGGGTAAGTTTTCCATGAACATTTCATTTGCTGAGAGTAAACTTCATATCTGCTTGCAGGAGGCGTATTGCAATGCTGCGTATTAGATGTGCTTGTAGACAGTCACTTAAAAATTGCACACATCTGGTGTTTTAGTGAAGGGAGCAAAACTCTGCTAACACTACATACCAATAATAAGTAACTTTCCTGAGGTGTCTGGTTGTTTCCCAGATATGAGTTAAAGAAACAAAGTCTGGCACTTTCCCTCAATTACTTTTGAGTTTGTAATTAGATCCATATGAAAAGAACAGCTTGGTGGATTGGGGAGAATAAAGTGCTAATAAAAACAACTCTAATTTCCTGGCCAGTCACTGTTTTCCTTCTCTTGTGCACCCGTGGCTACTCCAGAGATCACTGCCAGATCTGCAGCCATGTCCCCTAGGGCTCTGGTCTTGACACATCTTTCAAAATAAACAGGACTGGGGATGTGGACAAACAAATCAGTTACACTGAACCAAACAAAGTTTCAGAAACACCACCACTACCCTATGGGTCTTCTTGCAGCTTGGAACCTTGCTTTTACCATGTTCCAGAGAATAAGGAAATGGTGAAATAGCACTTAATTCCCACCCTCACTTATTTGGGGATCTTTCTGACTAAATCCTGAGCTTGGTTAAAGTGGAAGTTCTGCTGTATGCTGCTTTAAAGTTACCCTAGACATTCCCATCACCTTAATGAAGTTGAAATCAAGCCCATAGATTGGCATCTCAAAGGAAAATGTGGGCACTACAAAAAAAAAAAATTATGTGGGTGAATCAGTAGGTGTCAGATTGCTGAGTCCATAATGAATAATTATCTCAGCATAATTATTGTATGTGCTGTTTTTCAGGCAAGCTGTAAAACTGAGATCCTTTTGTCTCTTGGTAATTAAAAACACATCTCATACGTGAGTGTGCATTACAAAAAGAATCTTTAAGAGAATATGGTCTTTTAATGGTATCCAAGGCTGGATAAAGAACTATCATACTGATCATTAGAAGTGGCTTCCCTATATAATTTTACAGCCTCTCTGATACTAATTTTTGAATTTTCATTGCAGTTTGTACACGTATTTTCTAGAAGCAGCTCATATTGTACTTGTGAAGCTCATGTTGTACTTTCTTTGATATGTTTCTTTAGTTGCATGTGTGAACAGGGTTTTGATACTCCCCTCGGATCAGATTTTATATAATTCTGGGCTCAAGAATCAACTGCTGGATTCCAAAAGCACCTGGATTCATTCACGGGATAAAAATAATTGAAGCAATGTTAAACACAAAGACACAATTTCTGTTTTAGGAAATCCTTGACTTATAAACTGGTAAAAATTGGGATGATATTTTTAAGATATATTCCTGAATGTTCCCCCTGTTCTTAAACTCTTTCTTCAATATCTGCTGTTGACCTCTGTTAGAACAATGCCTGGGGCTATACATATATTTTGTTTTGTTCAGAATGGCCATGCTTAGTCTTCTATGTAACTGCTAACAAGTAATATTCCACCATTAAGATTTCTCAGCAAGGCAAGGAAGAAAACCTGGTTTTCCAAAAAATATTGAACATTTAAGTGCATTATTTTCTCTTGAAGCAATGTTAGTAGGAAATAATTTTCTATAGAAATATTCCTGATCTATTTTATTACTAAAATGGGTGCCTCTTATCAAGATGCCTTGCTCTTGCTGTAAGTTATGGTGGTTTTTTGGACATCATTCCTTGGCCTGCCCTTGGAGCTACTATGGGAAATTGGATGCAGAATAATAGTTTCTCATGTTCCATCCAACTTTTTCAGCATATACCATTTTGCATTTGCTAGGTGCCAATGCAATTAATTTGAGTGGAAGAGTCACGAGAAAACAAATTAGATGAGGCATAGCTAAAACCATTTTCATGCATCTATCCCAGAGATAACAGCTAAAAGGATAATTTTGTGAAGGGCAGTAAGTCTGTCTGATTAAAACTGTATTACTGACCTGCTGCTTGGGGTCAGACGAAAGAATTTCCATAGTGTACAGTGACAAACTGGTTTTTTTTGCAACTTTTGCTGTCATTATTTAGTGACTGTAGCAAATACGGGCTGCTTTGGCTTTATCTCAGATGGCCCACAGACTATGCCTGTGCTGCCCGTCAAAGCGTGACTTGGAACTGAATACTTTTTTTCTGCTGGTAAAATTGGAGGAAAAAAGGACAGAGGACATGAAACATCCAACTCTGAAGTCAGGCAGAAAAACTGAGAAGCTGGAGATGACATCTACCTGACATTTTTCTATCTTCCTAACTGGGATATGAAAGAAGAGGAGAGTGTCCATGGTTGTTATCTGGAGAAAGAAAAGCCTCGTGCTTCAGCAATGCAGACATCAGAATCTCATGTGAGACTATGGTAATACACTGCATTTGCTTTGTGACAATACATGATGAGGAGACTTTAAACAAAACAACAGTTATTTATCCTGGCCGAAGTTTGACTGATCAATCGTGAATGCAATTTTGAGCTTATCAACAAATCATGAAGATAGCTGTGTTTTGATTATGATTATGAAGGAAACTCGATGCACTGGAACTAAAGTTTCAGATGGTGTGGAAAATGACAAAGTATATACACCCAGGTCTTCAATCAGCTGCCATGTTTCAAGTAGTGAATAATGAAGTAGTAAATTTATTATACATAACATAAGCTTTAGTATACTTCCATGTGTCTCCTGGTCTGGGTGTGGAAGAGTGGGGTCGGTTCTAGCAGCCAGCTGTGGTCTGCAGTGAGCTGCCCATGGGGCTCAGGTATACCCTGTGCTGACCAAATAGCAAGACATGGGTTTGCCATGGGACATTATCAAAACAAAGAGACATGTCATGTGCTGAGAGGTAAGGAATAAGGCAGTTCTCAGGCAGGAGGCTGAGGTGTTTTTTTCAATTCTGTTTGCCAAGTGCATTTACGCATGGAGTTCTTGGCCGTCACTTGCGCAGTCTTCCCTTGGAAACATTTTCCATCTGTCATGCTCACGTGCAAAAAACCCCAGGAGATTCCATTCCCACCTCTGAAATGGAACCTCTTTGTCTCCTACAACTTTCAGCAATACTTTATTAAAGAGACTGAGAGGAGAGGAAAAATGCAGAGAAGGTGTTTTCTAGAATTTCATATCAAGAGCTGCAGCCCGGAGGATCACAAATGCCTGGGATGGCAAAGAGAAAGGGATTCAGTTTCACCTTTACTCCTTTTTTCATCCACTAGCAATCCTTCCATTATCTGCAGCACTCTAAACTCCATCAGCTATTTCATCCAGCCTACTAAGAATTAAAGAGCCTCTAACTGTGGAGGACCATCAAATAAAGTGCAGATAGAAACAGTGCCTTCTCCCATACTAAGAACTGCATGTAAAATACCAGTCACCTTCTTTACAAAAGTAGCAGCAAATACTTTTGAATATGATTTCTAACAACATTCCCTCTTATACATTACTCACATCAGCAGCATAATGGCCAAATAAGAAAAAAATCACTGAAAATATATACAGGAGGATGGGTATCCTAAGCCTGAGCAGTGATGATACAGGGGAAATACATAACTCTATTTCTTCTTTCTTCAAAATTGTAATTATTTTGCAAGTAAACCACTCTCTTGTATAATGATTGTGATTTTCAGAAGAGAATCTTTGTGACAGCATTTTATGATTTGTACAAGACATATATTCAATAGACATTAGGATAACTAGATAATTTGAACAAATGGGGGTCTTTCTTTTATAGAATTTTGTTTATTTAAATTTCTGCTTCACACATCATCTGAAAGGAAGCTGTATATTCAGAAAAATTGAATGGCCAGGCCTGTTTAAAAGAGTGGCTGCTGTGCCTATCACTGACAGTGATGATAGGGATATTTAAAATTATCTTTAAGTATACTGGTAATATATCTAGGTCTTCTTTTCTAGAAGGAATTTTTGGCTTTCCTTGTCTACCCTCCCCCTCTAACTCTACATATTGTGATTTCTCTCAAGGCACTGAAAATAACTGGTTAGCACGTTTTCCAAGCAGACATATTGGACCACTGCACATAAGAATGACTTCTTCAGCTCTCCCGCCTGACACCACACAGTGTGCCAGTCTGTGGCTGGGCTGACAAGGCTTTGCTTAGTCTCATTATAATGTAAAGCACAATCAACTGGCGCAGTGAAAACAATTATTTGGGATAAAGAAAACAAGTTATTCAGGGAGAAATGATCTATAACTGTTTGTTATTAAAGTCTTTAATAATTACTTGTATAAGAAGAAAGGAATTGCATTATAAATTTAACTCCCTGGCTCATTCTCAGAACATGAGTGAATCAGGTCAAAACTATTCTGGGAGCCAAGACACACAAATGCTGAACATGCTCATCAGCAGGCCTCTTAAATGTGTTTATACTGAATCTAATGCTATCACAAATTCATTCCATATTGGAAGAAAAAGAAGGTGGCAACCTTGTGAAAGTATCTCTTTTTTTGGAGAAGGCAGAAGACAGAATATGAATTGGAAAAATTCCTTTGAGACCTCTCCCCCCGCAGTCAAAAAAAAAAAAGAATACAAATCTAATGATGTTGTTAACTGAAAACATACAGGCACAATAAAGTACTCTCAGCTTACCAGAACTAGGCCTGTTGCTCAGATCATCATTGTGTTTTTCTCCACATTCCCATTCAATATTTTTCCATAGTTGTACATTGCTATCCAGCATCTGTATTTCACCACAGAGGTGGTTGCAATTCAATTTTGGCTGAGGAATTCATGTTTTGCAGGGATTAGACGGGAAAGGGTAGCACAAAATGGCAAAAAGGCAAGATAAATCTTGCAGTGCCCCTTGATCTCCATGGTTTGCTGCCTACCAGCTGTGATCCTAAGCAGAGTGCGGATGGACACACATGGATATACACTGCCAGTCTCCCTCTTCTACCCTGCAGTTGGCTTTGCCAAGTCACCTGTTCTCATAGCACAGGAAGATATTCCTTATTCCTGGGCTTGCAGGAAGGAAGAGGATGAGGGAAGGAAGAGAAGGCCTCTGTCAGGTTGTGGGGGCAGAGGAGTTCTGTCAGGTGATCCTCCAACTTCCCCACAATGACTGTCTCATTGTGCCCCTCCAGCTCAGGGGAGATTGTTGGCCACATACTACTATGGGCAATTGCACAATTGTGTGTGTCTGATGGACAAAGTGCCGTGGTAATGACCTATCCATATATTATATACAAAGTGACTGATAGAGTCCTGCTAAGCCAAGACTCTGAACAGCCTAGAGTGAGAAAGAAACTTATATAAATTTGCACATGGAGTTAAAGATGTAAAGGGTTGATACCATCCTGTTCTGGGTGGCAGAATAGCTTGGTCATAGGGCTGAGGTTACATCATGCTTATATTCTAATAAACTGCTTTTAATGGCTAATAAGACTCGGACTCTTCTCTCTGGTCCAGATGTGCTTGCTGTTCAAACATGATTTTATTTGGAAAGTTTGAAACAGAATGGTTCTTGGTTTCGTTGTTGTTTTTTTCCCTGAAAAAAATTTATTCAGTTCTGTGTTTTGGTCATGGGTTGCTGAAAAAAGGATTTTAGTCAGACTAAATCCACCTGCTTTCTGTCAGGTCATGCTCAGAGAGAGGCATCAGCAAGTCCTGTTAAAACAGTATATAACTTTGTGTGCAGTAACTGAGTGTAGGACAAAAAGTGTCTCTGCCAGAGAAAGAAAAAGAAGTGAGGTCAGTATGAGAAAAAACAAAGAATGTGGGTGAAGAAGGAAAGTGTGGTGTGATGTATCTGGGAATTCTGAGAAAGTTAGAGAGGGAGAACAAAAGTGTGAATTATTCATATCTCTCATCAAAAAGGCATTACTATGTTTTAGTTGCTTCCCATTTTTCTGACTATTTTTTGGCAGTGACTTTGCCTTCTGGGAAGGCCCTTGGCATAATTTCTTATTTTATTCCTTTGAATGTTTTCTGTCAGCTTATGATGAATACTTCTTGCACTCCTTGACTGAGTTCCTTGCAGTGTATCTCCAAGGGCCACAGGGGTGTCATGTAGTCATGTATTTTCTTTAGGTTGCCAACATCACCCTCATGGGAACACAGCTTTTATTTAACTGCTGTCTCTCTTGTGCAGTACTACTTGGAATGTAAATGCAAATTTTTATTTTCTGTCTCTCTCTTTTTTTTTTTTTTTTAATCTAGAAAGGGGGCAGATAATCATCCATGATGCTACACAATCTTCAGTAAGTACAGACAAGGCTGAGACATTTCAGTACTTTTTTTGCAAGTACTCTGTGTGTGACAATTCCTGTTGTTGTCCTTGTTCTTAACAAAATGTTGCACTCACTGTTTCACAATGTGAATGATTTAACACCTGCACTACCCAGGGCATTCACTCTGCCACTGGTTCAAGCTTGCTTATGGTTTTAAGGTCTGAGATTAAATAATTTCTAAACATTTTCTCACTTGTATGCATGGGTTTGTCACTGTGTATGAGTACTGTGTCATTGCTGAAATGACACAATTTTTTAATAATATGTGTTTTTATTCCCTATCATCAACTCAAAGTGACCACACAAACCATGTGCATTTTGTCCTTGCTTGTCTGACTAATCTCAACACCTCCAAAGGTTATACAAACCCTACAGCTGACCTTTACAGTCTCGTATTTGGAATCAGGACTGTGAGAATGTCTTTGCTTGAGCTTCTAACCACTGTCAGCAGATAACTTCTCCAGTTCCCTGGCAACTTAGTTATGCATTGTAATTGATTTGAGCTTGTGAAGAAGCGACACTTGTGAAATGTGATATTACAGATTATATATTTTTCTAATTTTTCAGTCTTATATTATTTTATTGTCTTTGATGAAATGAGAAGAAAGTTCTTTTTGACTTTGGAAAGTTATTCTCAAAGTCTTAATAAGTTATTATTTTTGTTGTTGTTTTTTGGGGGGGGACTATTTTTCTTTTTGTTAGCCAATACTTACATCGTCTCAGGATGTGAAATAATTTTATTTTTTTCCTGAAAAGAGATTTGGTGATCAAACAGTGGAAACTGGGACCTATAGATAGTCCAAACAGTTGGAAAAAAGCACATGTGAAGAAAGAAGCAGCACCACCACCTAACAGTCTTTTTAGATGGCTCTTTATTTCCAGAGTATCATCTCTGGTGCATAGTTATACAATTGAACATACGGCTTTCTGTGAACAGGAACTTCCCCTTTTGAAATCTCCAAGTGAAAGGTGAAACAAGAGGTAGGTGTAGTGATCCTGACTAGGACACCATTGTACACTGACGAGTGAATGATCCTAGAAACAGTTACTCTAAGCAGGAAGAGACCTGTACCGTGCTGCACTAAGCCGTCTGTGTCATGCTGTATAAACTCTTTAGCTTTAGGACAGAGCCCACTAGTTCATGACAGTGGAGGAGCCTGCAGGCAGCTTCCTGTAGGTGCCTGGGCTTATCCTTCTACATGGCCTCTATCTAACAGTTCACTGAGAAGTCCTCATGAGAGCATCATTTCTGTTTTGACTGTAGAAATGATGAATAGAGTTGTATTCCTGTAAGAAAAGCCTGTAATAGCTCAAATGACTGAATGGTGGAATCTTTTACAAAGGAGGTCTTCCCTGCTTTGCTGCACATGAATCAGAGCCCATTTGATGCTCCACCACCTGGAGTCCCTGCCATCTGTAAGACTGTGATTGGGCCAAGCCAGCCTGAGTGTGTATGAAAGGCAGGTCCTGCTTAACCAATCTGTCTTCCTTCTATGACAAGGTGAACCAGTGAACAGCTTAGTGGGTGAGGGCACGGAGGTGAATGTTACCTACCTAGACTTTAGTAAAGTCTTTGACACTGTCTCCATGCTATTCTCAGAAACTAGCTGCTCATGGCATGAATAGGTGTGCTCTTCCCTGGGTGAAAAACTGGCTGGCTGGCTCAGAGAGTGGTGGTAAATGGAGTTAAATACACTGGGTCACTGGTCACTAGTGGTGTTGCCCAAGGCTCAGTATTGGGTCCAGTTCTGTGTAATATCTTTATTGATGATCTACAAGAGGGAACTGAGTGCACCCTCAGGAGGTTCGCAGATGACACCAAGTTGGGCAGGATTGTTAATCTGCTGGAGGGTAGGAATGCTCTGCAGAGGGATCTGACCAGAATGAATCAGTGGAAAGAGGCCATTTTTACGGGGTTCAGCAAATCCAACTGTTGAGTCCTGCACTTGAGTCACAACAACCCCATGCAGCGATATGGGCTGGGGGAAGAGTGGCTGGGAAGTTGCCTGGAGGAAATGGACCCAGGGATGCCGGTTGACAGTGGCTGAACATGAGCCAGCAGTGTGCCCAGGTGGCCAAGAAGGCCAATGGCATCCTGCCTTGTATTAGCAATAGTGTGGTCAGAAGGACTAGGGAAGGGATTGTGCCTCTGCACTCAACACTAGTGAGGCGGCACCTCGAGTACTGTGTCCAGTTCTGGGCCCCTCACTATAAGAAAGTCACTGAGGGGCTGGAGTGTGTCCAGAGAAGGGCAACAGAGCTGGTGAAGGGTCTGAAGCACAAGTCTGATGAGGAGTGTCTGAGGGAGCTGGGATTGTTCAAGCCGGGAGAAAAGAAGGCTCAGGGGTTATCTTATTGTTTTCCACAACCACTGAAAGGAGATTTAGCCACGTAGGGGTTGGTCTCTTCTCCCAGGTAACAAGTAACAGGATGAGAGGAAAAGGTGTCACATTTTGCCAAGGGACTTTTAGACTGGATAGCACAGAAAGTTTCTTCGGCAAAAGGATTGTCAAGCACTGGAACAGGCTGCCCAGGGAAGTGGTTGAGTCACCGTCCCTGTAGGCATTTGAAAGACATGTAGGTGTGGCACTTAGAGTTATGGTTTAGTGATGGACTTGGCAGTGCGTGGTTAATATTTATACTCAACGATTTTGGAGGTATTTTCCAACCTAAATGATTCTATGATTGTCTGTGCTAGTCTTTCCTTGGAGTGTTACCTCTAATAAATAACATTTGAAATAATACCTTCCAGAATCTGAGCGCCTTTAGTACTGGAATCATAATAGACCAGTACATCTTGTTGCAAAACATTAGTATAAAGCAGAATTGCTGTGAATAGTAAATGTTTTCTATATATACATCTCTCTATGTATGCATCAAGATGATTTTTGATAAGGCTGTTTACTGATAGACCCAAAATATGTCTCAGGCCCAGCCGTGCTAACTCTAGAAGCAACGAATTTGGGAGAGTTGACTCCCTTAGAAAAACAGGAATGAAGTGATAAGTAATTTAATATATGAGATTCAAAACCTGTGAAGACCAGCCTAGATCAGAATGGCTTGTATATATGGTTAAATGGGGAAATAAGTAGCAATTTGGTGTTCCTGCAAAGATATCGTCTCTTACGGTACAGTATATGTGACATGCAACATACCAAGAAACAGTTATTAATGAAGTGGCTGACAGTCTCAAGCTACTAAAACACAGTTCAGGATCAAACATTAGGAAATGGTCCATACAAACATCAGACCATTTGCAGACCCAGTGGCAGGGAAATTAGAAGTTTTAGATGTGATGAAACCACCTTTCACATCTACTAGAACAATGTGAAGAGCTCCAGAGATCCCTTCTGAACATCTGAAGATACTGAGTTCTAGACAATTACAATGCAGTACACTTCAGGGCCTAGAATAAATTTACTTTACATCAAACAATAGTGCTACAGGGCAAACAACGCAAAATATTTGTTGCCACTCCATAATCTCCAATCACCATAAATTACATGGGAAATCTAACCTGCACTGAACTTGGGCTCTCTGCACTCTGGATCCCTGGAGTGACTCATGGGATGAATTCATCTGATCTGCTTGCAGCACTCTGAAAAAACAAAGATGTTGGTTGGTAAAGAGCAAGGCTTTTGAAGAGGGTAAATTTGGATGAAACCAAGTTGTGACAGAAGAACTAGAGTTCTGGCTGCAGAGCCTATAGTCTACTTTTTCTTGCCATAAACAAATGTATGTACACAACAGTGCCCTGCTACTATCATTAGCTTGGAGCTGCACTCATGGAATACAAAAAAGGGCATGCTTAGCATGAAAAATGAGTTATGTGGGTTAGAGATGTGAAAATCAACTGTCGTGTGTGACTTGTCACAGCACCAGGAACAGGCACCAATATCACTTATGAGAGTAGCTGTGCTGACAGAGATATGACTCATACAGTTCAGTGCACCTCAGGAATGACTATCAGTGATGTGACTAACAATTTGTCATAGGGAAGGATCAGATTTGTTTGCCAATGAGCTTATGGGCAGCAGTAATGAAGCATCTTCGTTGCTACACCTCCTTGTGTTTCTAAAGAGCTTTTCAGCGCAGTGTGGCTGCAGGTGTGAAGTATGGAATACCAATTTTTACTTGTTTTAGCTCTCCAGAAAGGAAAATGTGACTAAGGAGAATGCAACTCCCTGAGGGAAAATGTCTCTACTTCTGAGCTCACTGGGAATGACTTGAAAAGGCTGCTCTTGGAAACACCAACAGGAGATCAGCCAGGGCTGACAGCATGTGACAACTTCTCCAAGTTGAGGTAGAGCAGCCGCACAAGCATAAAACTCTGACAGTTAAGAGATACGTAGTTCTTGTTGGCCTTCTGCCATGCTTTCTTTATTGTTCATGGGGTTATTTTAGGACTACAGGAACCTATGTTTCTCTCTAATCACATCTCTGTAGCTAGCTGCTCTTGAGGTCCTAGGACTTCAGAAGATGGAAGAGCAAAGAAAACAGTCAGGGAGCCTCTGACAGACACACTATTGATGCTGAAAAGGCAGTAACGAAGTGAACATCCAGGACACAGAACAGATGTGACTAAGCAGCCAGATAAAAGCAGAGGGAAAAATTCCTAGAATACTCCTTTTACTGTTCTCTTATGTATCTGGCATAGTTGTTATGAATCCAAAAGGTTGGATTCTGAGAAACAGAGCTTGCTCTTTGCAGCACATTAGAAGTTAGCATGCAGATTATCTAGCAGTGAGAAAGGCCAGAAAAAGAAAACTCAGTGTTTGGAGGGATATAAAACAGATCTAGAAATATTCCAGTAAGTTCTGCCTGTCCTAAAAAGTTTTGTTGCATTAGATGCAATGAAGAAATTTGCAGAAAAGAAGGAATTGCAGCTTTGCCACCTAAGCCTCAACTCACAGCAGTCTACATCTGCCCAGGGGATAGGTGTGACTGTAAACAAGAGACCTGTGGCCACTGATAATACAGATGTGTATTTGAACAGTGACTTTGAGGCTAAAGTTAAGACATGAGCATGTACACTACTTAGGAACATCACATAAATGCATGGATTCCTAATGGTTAAAGGAATGATAAAAGTTTATTAAAGCTGTCTGGATTGGAAGGAGTTGTAGTGTTGAATGTAGACAGCACAAATGAGTGCTAATAGTTTAAAGTTCTGTGTAGTTTTATGTTGACTTATTGTCATCTAAGTTAAACTCTGCCTGAATATGCTGGTGTTGGTACTTGTGTTGTCACTTAAAATCAAATTCTTCCAATTTATGAGTATTAAAGCATCCTTACAGGAGGCTGGCTTTCTTCCACGCTATAGTGCTGTACTTCTTGTGGCTACAAGACAGGATTCATTAGCACTGTATGTATGTATGTGGATATGTTTTTTTTTTAGCTTAAACTTACTTTAGTGACTGCTTGATGTTTTTTTTGAAAATAGAATAAATGGTACAGTGTATTCAAATGTTGTCTCCTAATTTTTATAAGAAGATTCAGCTTTTAGAACTCCTATCAGTATGTTTAATATTAAGATAGACTCTACAAACAAGATCTCTATTGATTCAGATTAAGTAGTGATGTACTATGAGTCCCGCATGTCATTGTGATCTGTGCAGAAATGTGAATGGAATGGCATTCAGAAATGGTTGCAGAACTGCAGCCATGCACCTTTGAATATTTCCTCAATTAACTGTGATTTTTTAAAAAATCTATTGGTGAGTTTCATGGAGTGGAATGGTCCCCCAAGACACCTCAGACATCTCTCAGTGTGCAGTCTAAGTTCACAGAGTAAAGAGAAATTGTTCCTGCCTCCTAGCTTTGATTCTGCCCATTTTTTTTTTTTTCTTTTAGACAGAATATTTTTGCTTTTTTTATTTCTTCTGTTGATATACAAGAGCAATTCCTGGTAATCAGCAGGATGCAGCAGCTGGCTACAGCAGAGCCTTAAAAGTGGGGAAAAAAAATCAAACCCCATTTTTGTAAAAGTGACATTAGCTATCAGGACAAACAAAACTCAAGGGAATCAGCAGTGTTCATGGAATTGTGACACCTTGTGCACAGAAACACTGAGCAAGGTAAAGTTTTCTGATGGTACTGGAACCAGCAACAGCTTGCAGGTTGTGTGGAACAAAGTCTGGCCATGGATGCCAGCAACAACTAGTTGCCTTCTGGAATATAAAGGAACAGCAAAAGGGGCATAGGATCTTAGAAAACCACTTAAAGTCTTAAAGATTATTGACTTCAGTTTGAGAATCTGGATAGGCTATTTCCTTGAATTATTTCTTCTGCTATCACTTTGAGAATGCAAGGAGAATGACTCAGTCCTCTAGCATCTTACATGCGTCTTAGTCATCTTCAATCACAAAAAAGTTAGAGTATGGTTCTTATGTTGAATTGAAACACTTCCTGAGAGAGCGGGCATACTTGATGCAATGCTGAGTCACTCTCAGCTGCTCACCGTTATTAGGTATTCAGCATTGCTAAATTGATACAATTAATTTTCCTGGAGTCCCATAAAAGTCTCTTTATCCTCTTGACAGTATTATTTCTTTTCTTTTTTATTATGGTATTCAGTTTGCTACTATAACAAAGACATGGCAGCTTTTGCTCTTGCTTTTATATTTGAATCTCACAGAGCAATTTTTTACCTCTCATTTTTGTTCACTTATTTGTGAATCACTGCATCTTTCAGAATATAAATCTGTAGAACATCATGCTCTTAGGTATAAAGCAAAAGCAAAAACTCTTAGCGATCTCCCAAAAAGTCACAGGAAAAGAATCACTAGAGAGGCTGACTTACATACCAGATGGTATCCCTTAAACAAAACAGTTTGAATATTTTCTGTGAATTATTGAGGGTGATATTACCACTGAAGATAGGACATACATATGTAGTCCAGAATGCTTTCCATTTAACATTTTATTCTTCAGTTAATTTGGCCAATATACTCCTTAGCCATCCCTCTGGAGAAAAACACGGTCATGGTGGGTGGTCTTCTCTCCAGCCAGGGAAACTAAATGAGGCAGGCACCTTGACCCTGGAGTTCACAGTGCTGTGATTCTGCCTGGTAAATGCAGAAATCAGGTTTCAGAAAGGAATACGGGTGGAGGGCTTTCTTGGTCTGCCTTAGTTTATCTCAGCTGCCCAGTCTGATGCAGCAGAAGAAACTGATTTCAAGGGAGGTAGATCCCAAAAAGTGGCTGGCCTCATTTGCTAAATCAGCAGACAATGTACTCCATATGTGACTTGCGCAGTGTAGGGATTCCAGATTTTAAAAGTCCACTGGAGGATGTTTCCTGAGGGAGCAGGTATAATGTTTTTCACTCTATGAACAAACTTTCCAGATCCCTTTCCTATAAAGCACAGTACTGTGTTTCAAGCTGAAGGCAAACAACTCTCTTTCTTCTCTCTCTGAAAAACAATTCCTGTTGAACCAAGGAAAACTATTGTTAAGTCTGTACCAGGGCAGACAATTTGCACTCTCTCCTAGTGCATCTCATGAGAATGAAAAAAGTTTCCTGTACTTTGGGAGCTGCTAATTGCAAAAAGATGTTTTCCAGATTTTAAGACCCCTAAGAAAGAATAGCAATAAACTTTCCAAAAAGAGGAAGGAACATTACCTCTGCTGCTGCAAAATTGTCTCCTCTCCAGAAACGTCACTTTCCTCTCTCCTCAGTGTGTTTCCTTGACCTCCACTTCTGTGGCTTGAACCTTGTAAAATTCAAGGTCTGGGCTAAAATAAAGATTGGAGCTGTGACACCATGACTGATGAGACAGAAACTGCATTTGTCTTATGGATGACGCAGAATTTGTTTTTAAGAGTCATCATCTGTGTAGAAGCTTGACTCAACACAAGCCATGAGCATCAGTGATTCCAAGGAAAGGGGCAATATGTATTGCAAAAGGGATCCCAGAAAGGAGGGTGGTTTTCTTCTATACACATGGCACAGTCTGTTCAGACCAACAAAGAAGTAAATGGTGTGATGGCACTAATCTTTTCAACTAGAGCTTCTCCGTGACACCTTTTAAGGTGTCCAAGATCTTGTGTGTGCCAAGAACCTGTTTTCAAACACAGCTTAAGTATTGTCACAATCCTTGTTTATGTGGTAATTTCCCCATGTCAGATCATAGATTGTAGGGCCCTTGGTATCTTCTCTTATTTCACGTTGGAAGATAAGCAGGGGTGGATGTTAATGTAAGTAATTGGAATTGAAAAAAGCCTCAGACTCATCACTTTTCCTAGTGCAAGTAGATAGTTATTACTGTGTTTTCCTATTTATTTTATTAGAAAAAAAAAAAAAACTAAAATGAAGATAGTTTAGGAAGTGTTTTTTGACAAGCTTTGGACAGCAGAGGCATTTAAATAAATTTAGCGAGTGTCTTGCCTTGAGCATATAAAATTAACTGAATTGCACTAAATTAGATCATCAGAACTTTCTAATATTTTTATACTTTAGAGACAGATTTGAAACTCGGTAAATATGAGTCTGTGATTCTTTTAGGAAAACTGTTAAGGTCTACAAGCTTTTAGACATCTGTGCTGTGCAGAACTTGAACCTGATCTCTTGATTTTCTTGTTTTCAGCTGTCTGATTTTTCCCACTAAGGAAGGCTGTTGTTTTTGTAGGAGACTTCATAAATACATGAGGTATTCAGTTGCCTGAATAGAGACATCCTGAGCAAAGCTCAATAAATTTTCCGCCTTTTGGTAGTTCTGCTTTGGGGAATGACATTGTGGGTGTTTTGTTGTAAAAATTTACATTAAGAAGGGAGAAAAAGAATCAATTTCTACAACAAACTGATGGGTGCTGAAGGACTCTGTTCCACATCTGTGCTGACACCTTGAGGGTGACCAAAGCCATGTGTTCTATATTTGAAAACCTAGAGAACCAACTCAAATTCATGTTCTGTCTATTTATCAAAAGAGTGAGAAATAAAGTCATCATCAGAAACAGGAAAAGCTAGATGGAGGCTCAAATTGCCTTCTCTGCCCAGGTACTGGTTCTTATCCGTACCCAGGGAAGACTAGAAAAGCTAGTTGTGTTCCCCTAAAAACAGGCAATGAAGGAAGAAAGGTCACTGATTATATTCCTCATGTGATGCAGAAAGTCTGTGTTCAGGTTTTTGCTCTGCCATCACCCCAAAATCTCTAGTGATCCTAGAATGATTTTTTCTTGACAATTAGGAGGTATTCAAATAATTTTCTTCTGCAAATATAAATGTCTTCCCTTGATCTTGCCTGTTCTAAAATTAACTCACCATAAAACTGTATTCTGATATACACTTTAGAAACTGGGTTTTTTTTAATATAAGCACTGTAGATAGGCAAAATGAAATTGTTTTGTGGATTGAGACTTTCTAGCACCTAGACAGGAACATGGAGTCTTACAGGCTTTTATCATTTTGTGAAGTCTGTGTGAAGGGCAGGTAGAATTGCAGGCTCTCTGCTTAATGTGGAACAGGAATTGTTCTCCACATATTACCTCATAAGAAGCAGAGGAGAAGGGAGAGCAGCAGGATATGGCCTCAAGCACCTTGGCTGCCTGAAGGAAGGGAAACATGCTACAAAAATTCTGTGTGGGATTTATGTTTCTCCTCTCCTAGCTGGAAATTGTAGGATTCCCCTGGGTTGGTAAGGTGCCTGCTTCCTGCATCGAAGGTCCACGCCCATGAGATACAGTTTAGTCTTTGCAAAGGAGCCTCATATATGAATATCTAGATAGAATGAGCTTTTTTTTTTTTCCCTACATATATGAAATGCATTTATATGCAATATATATTGAGTATTCATATCAATATGTATTTTTATCTCTGTGGGTTGTAAGTGGAAAAGACTGTGATTTTCTTTTTGCTATATATGGACATGCTGATTTGTGAAGAGCTACATCTGAAATTTCATTCTGATTGTCATTTACAGGTATCCACAGTTTGTCTTGCTTATGAGACCACATTTCTTAGACATTTGAGACCCTTAGGAATCTGGAGATGCCAAAGTCTCATATTGATTCTGGAGAGTGCCCTGGAGCCCTGAACAAACCAGGGCTAGCCAGTCCAGTTGGGGCATGCAAGGTGGTGTAGAAATTTTATTAATTGAAGTAACCAGTTATGATCATTATTGTGACCTTGAAGTTTGTCTTTTTTTCTCTCCGTGTTTTCACTCTGAGCCCTGCACCTTCCCGAGGTAACACTGCCACACTGTGCTGGGCATAGACAAGCTTATGTTGGAGTGACCTGCCTGGGGCCTGTAACAAGAGAAACAAGACTGGAGACCCATGGCACCCACTCCATCTGCTTGAAAATGCCACTACACCTCTGGTTTACAATGCTATTAAAGCCCTTGTCTTTCTTTAGGTAATGAATACACCAGCCCTGAACTGCAATGCATTTGTTTGGTTTTGCTTTTGCTAAAAAGAACATAACGATAAGAATGAAAGCAATACATAAAAACTCACTGAAAATTAAATATTGTTCTCCTCTGTCACATTCAGATATTTCAGTAAACAATGTCTTTGTGACGTTTTTGTAAATCATCAGCTGGAGCCAGGACTAGAATGACATGTCATTTGTTGTTTTGTCAGACCTGCAAGCTGTTGCAGAAGTTAAATTCTTTTTTGACCCTTACAGAGCTTTAACATGTCTACATTAGAGAGGAAGACACCGTGACACAGATTCAGTTTGTTTGCCCACTGACATGTTTTCAGGAACTAAACAAAAAGTAAAAAGACCATTTAGTGTTGGGGGTATTTCTTCTACTCTGTGTGTATCACATGTATCAGAGTGCCTTTTCAGACTCAATAAAACTCCATCAAGCATGCCATTTCTCAGCAATCAACGTTCATTCCTAACACATCTGCTTGGATTTGGCTTTAATCCTTCTCTGCTTCATTTGTACTTATCAATATTGCACAAATTTTTGTCAACTAGTCTCATATTGTAGCATGCCTGCAGTATGGACTCGTTAAGCCGAAACTTTTAGGAAAGTCATCAACAAAATAAAATAGCATAGGTATATTTAGATCTGACAAATACAATGTGACTAATTGTGCCTGCTCGCATAGCCATGACATTTTACACCTTAGGTTTCCTGGCTTTCATTTACAAAAAACACAGTGTAATGAAAGAAAACTTCCTAAGAGAATAGTAAAAAAATATTAAATTGCAGTAGCATATATTTTTAAATTTATGTTTGCCACATTGCAATTATAGACTAAAGCATCTACTATCTATCGAAGGTTAAGTAGAATAAGTATTCTGTAATTATGTAAATATATGTCTATTAACCAAAATTTAGAATGATATTTGGATTTTTAATTTGAAAACTTTATCTCATTTTGGAAAATCCAGTATATTCTTACAGTGAAAAAAAATCATAAAAAATATTATAATCCACTAAGTTATCATGATGGTAAATTGAAAAAGTGTATAGTATCACAATAGTTCTTGTCCAAAGTGAGATTTTTTTTTGACGGTGACAACCATTCCACAAAGCAAATGAATCACAAAGAAAGACAGGTTTTCTGAGATGACTGATACAATCTCAGTTTAACTCTTGAGGATAAAGTAGTTCAAATGTCAAATGCACACCACCCTTCACATTTTATAATAGGTCTGTGATAAATGTTTTCTCTAATCATTATAATGTAAGAGGCCAGTTTTCCAAAGTTTAGCTGTCTCAAAAGAGTTCACGGTCAGTATTGAAACATCAATTAAAACAATTTATAATCACTGCTGACTGAGGGAGGATTCACAATTATGTTCCGGAGACAAAATGGTCTCTGTGCCATTCACAGGATTTTGAACCATCTTACCTCTATTGAGGACAAGCTGAAAGAGTGGACAAATACTTATGTGTCAAAGTAAGTATGTGTTGCAACAACACACATGTTTCTGAGGTTACGTGAAGGCCATACAGGATTAACAGTTTTGTCAGTGCTACAGTCTGTTGAAAGGATACAGACTTGCTGAATTGATAGTAGTACTCATGACAGAGGGAGTTCCTTCAATTCAAAGCATTGCAAAACACATTAGAACCAATTTCTGGGCTCACAGGATTTGCAGATCTAAGGCAAGTCTATGAACTTTTCTGTCTCTGGTGCATAAAAATTCCACCCCACCTCCCCCTATTCCCACCTCTCCCCCACCAAACGCTTTTAAAATTTTCCTTAATTGCAGCATATGCTTTGTGTTAGGACACAACTATCCCCCCGAATGCTGTGCTGGTAAGGGAGATGTGCTGTTACCTCTAGACCTTCTTCCCCCCTCTCCTTTAAGTTTATGAAAGAAAATTTTCTGGGAAATTCAAGAGTCATCAACTACCCCATTCACTCAATGTGAAACAATAGCTATGATTATTTGCACAGTGAATTTCTAAAGTCATGATCCATCATCTTCTATTCTGCAGGTGAAGCTGGACATCACAGAAAGAGCAACAGGCATTATCCCAGAATATGAACAGCTTCTCTTAACCAGTTCTGAGGGATTCTTCTCATTTTCCTTTCTCATTCTCTTCCAGGGTTCAGCTGAAGTTGGTATGATTAAAAGATTAATGTTTCAAACCCCTCCAAAATAGGGAAGACAATGTTAGGTAGCAGAGTCCTTAAAAGAGATATTTGTTAGATAGGCATTTAAGGCTAAAATAAATTTTCTATATACATAGTAATGTTAGATTATCTTAATGAAATAAAGCAGCTGGAGGATTTACACAAGTAAGAGACGTAGTTGGAATGTGATGGCAGCTTCAAGATATCTCTTTTTTACATTTTTTCAATGTTTGTGTTGATAGTCTTCTGCCTATGTGTGCTATCACAATAAACCTAACATCTATGCTGATTTGTGACAACAAGGGGAGGAATCAGAACTAAGAAACAATACTAAAAAAAAAAAGAACTAGAACCCTGAGTCTGTCAATTTTTGCTTTTTGTTATCATTTGATTTCTTTTCCATAAAGTTGTCCTTAACTTCTTTCTTTTCTGAAAATGACCTCTCCTAAATGCTTAACCCACCACAAATCATGCTTTTAAAATGATCCCCCTTAAAAGTTTCTTAGGCTTCTCATTCACAAGGAAGCCACAGAACAGGAAGAGCAGGCATCTTGGTGAAGCACAGTCCCTCCATCCTGCGGTGGGGCCTTGATCTACTGCCCTGACTTGGAATACCTGCCTGGTGTGATCGATGCTTTCTTTTCCATGCTTCAAATATATAGTCATCTGGAATCATGTCAGGTCATCCCTGGATCTATGGGAAAAAGTATTTTCCAAGTAATTTTCTCTGCTCCATCAACAATGTACAGTAACTGTTTACTATAATGGGAAGTAATTAGGATTTAAAATTAATGGATTTCTCACCTCAAGGTGGACTTTCGTTTCTAGCATTTGATAGAACTGCTTTATTATCAAGCTTCTGACTGCTTATTATAGTTAGAGTCTCAGACTGGATGCAGGCAGAGACCTATGAATTCTTTCATTGATTGAATAACTAATGAGAAAATGCTGTAGAACTTGCAGATTTTTAAATAATTCATACTTACCTTAGAAGACTTCTGCCCTCTTTTTCTGATTGCACACAGGAGCTACCTCAGCTAAGACATTTTCCTACTGATTTGATTTCTATGTGATATTTTTTCTGCTACTCTGTAAATCAATTACTTGGATGACATAATAGGCCCCCATTAAACTGCATGGAGCACAGTACAATCTGTTTCACTTCAAGCCAAGATGACCAAATTGATGTAAATCATAGAGTCACTCAGTTTGTTGCTATTTATAATATTAGTCACCTGCAGCATCATCCTGGATGAAGTCCAGTGGATGAAACAATGTTGGAACACTGCTATCAGCACTTAAAATATATAGGACATAGTGTCTTCCTTTAGTGTCTGGAAGTTGCACATCTCTTACTTTGAGGATGGGAAGTCCCTTTCCATTCATTCTGAACCAAATATGAAAAGACAATAAATGGCTTTAAAAAGAAATTATTAAGTTTCCCTAACAAAATTCTATATCTGTCTGTTCTATTTAGTTATTAATAATGAAAAAATTGTAGTTTGAAACTTGGAAAATGGATATCAGAATTTTGCAGACCCAGAGGATTTGATGAAAAGTAATTCTGCTTTTTCTTTTGTTGTCCAAAATCTCTCTAGCATATCAGGTTACACAAACCTAGAGAAATAGATCCCCAAATAGTGAAGAGATTAATCTAGTCTATGACTTCTGTTTACCCAGAGTAATCATGACTTATATTCCTATGGTTTTTTGCAAGCAAAAAACAATTATGACTTTCTCCTACCTAATTTTCTGTAGATCATATCAAAGAGAGAAAGATTTTGCTGTTTCCTATTACTCATGATGACAACTGCATTAGTAGTTTTTCTCAAGAGGCTACACACAGTTCTGTCATGACGAGATCTGCTGTAGCATTAGTAGTAACAAGTCAATGTAAGCCTTGAAGAATTCTCATTCAGTGATGTTAAATTTGCATTTACGTCTGTGAAAATAGAATTTGTCTGATGTCCTTCTCATGCAACACAGAAGTTCTTTTGTTCTTAGTAGCTGTTTGACCTTATAAGGCAGAAGATGTTTTGTGCCGCTAACGGGTGCCACTTTTAGTGGATATGAATTAGTTAAGTATTGCCTTGCTAAAGCTGTTAGCATTAAGAAGGCCTGTCAGATGGTTTAGTTCAAAGCAATGCA
>VWZG01000445.1:0-34439 GCA_013396735.1 Grallaria varia
ACTCACAAGATCCACTTTGTTGAAAAGGGCAGTTGTTTTGGAAGTGTTCCTTAGTTCCTCAAAGAGTGATTAATTGGTGTCATTGTTGTATCTTTTTTTTTCTTCCCTATTCCTTATTGTTCTGGAAATCACCACAAATGTCTTGAATTTTTCCTATCTCTACCATTTTGAATAATTATTTTACTGAACTGGAACACCAGACACAAGCTCTTCAAGAAACTATAAAGTCTTATAGTTTGTCACTGTCTTAAATGTACTGTGTGAATGTATTGCCTTATTCCAAAACGTTTCTTGTCTTTCAGAATACCAGAATGCTACTTAAAGAGCTTTAATTTTATTTTTAAAGAGGCCTTTTATATAAAAATGTACAGTTTCATAAGGCAGAATGCTTGTGAAGTGCTACTAACTTGAACTTCTTCGAGAATTATAGTGCCTGGAAGATTAAATTGAACAATCCTTTTTGGGTTTTTTTTATGACTTACAAGAATGCTTTATGGAAGGTATTCAAAATTTCAGCTATACTTTTGTTTCTATAGAAAAAATATGAACATTTCTTTTTGTACTGATTTTGAGGCTTCCTAAAAGGAAGAACTCTAGTCACAATCAGAGACGTGTTTTCAGAAAAGACAAGTACATATTTGCTTGATAACTGAAGAGCACTGGAAGTTGATCTTGAACATTTCTGTTCTATTTATTCTCATCAAAAATTGTACTACCTGTTAAAATACACATATAAATACAAAACTGCACCCTAAAATATCTAGAATTGTTTTAATTACACAAAAAAATTGCATTCAATTAGGTGAAAAAGTTGCCAAATATTGCGTCTTACTACACAAATGAATGAAGTGAAATTACAGTAAGTTAATAATAAGCAGTGCAAAAAATGTAAATGGACACCTCTCCCTGTGATTTTTCACATCTTTTGTGAAAAATGCGCCTGGGTCCATTTAAGGTAGTGATAACTTCTAGCTAAAGCAACCAGTTTATATTCCGGCAATGTTACCATTATTCAAGGAAGAGAATTATATATTCTGGGAATTGGAGTGCATTCACAAAATTTGACAGTAATGTAAATTATCAAGCCAATGTCCAGAGGGAGCATGCTGTAAATATGAGCCATATCTTTAATTCAGTGCTCACTAGTATGATAGCCTGCCTCTAAAACAGCTGAAGCTGGAAATTTTGCAGAACAAATTGAAAGGTTTAATCCTACTCTCAAACAAGTGCTTGTTTAGCCTCCAGTGAACAATACAAAGCAGTGTGCATCTACCTTTCTTCCAGACAAGAGCCTCTACCGAACGAAATACAAAAATGAAGAACCAGTCTCAGAAATTTCCCAATGAAAGAAACTCACTTAAACCTCTCTCCTGACTTTGCTGTTGATAACTTTCCCCATCCAATGTCTCTTTTCAGCTTCAGGGACAATCTCTTCTAAACACTTTCCCTTTCTTCTAATGTATGTACTAGGCTTCCTTTCATGTGTGAGATGATGGGTTTGGCACAGAGTCAGCTGAGGACAGCTGACAGGATCTGTGGAGTAGATACTGCACGCCATGGAGGTGTTCCCACCTGCTGACCATGACATTTCAAAAGACAGGGCAAGGAGGTAGGAATCCACGAATAAAAGTAATTTCCCTTAATGGTGTCCTGGATTCATTCCAGGATGTATTTTACAATTGAGCTGCTGTGTAGTTTTATGCTACCTGTCTATATTTATTTATATGTAGGCTTATTATTGCTCATTTATTGCAGCAAGCCTTTGAGACCCCAGACAAAACTGAGTCCTGCTCACTCTGAGTATAATAGCAGTAAATACTATGAATGCAAATGTTGACACAAAGAGCTCTAGCAGACTAAGAAAAGGCAGCATTACTATGAATACTTTACAGAAAAAAACCTGAAAAATTAAGTGCCTTGATCAAAGCCTGCAGGAATCCTGTAGAAGACAGTTTCTTCCTGAAGAGAACATCAGTATGAAATCACTGCAATGATGAAGCGCAATAAGCTGACCACACACTTACAGATGTTCCATGAATTTGTTAAAATAACACCTTTTTCTAGCTGAAGAGAGATAGAGTAAAAAAATTAAGCTTTTTATATGTATGTGAAACATTAATAAGTATAAAAAACTAGAAGAAAAATGACGTGACTCCTTCAAAACAATAAATAGTTTAATCCAGAATAGTACCTATCTAAACCCTTTTCTGCAAAATTTCTAATGTTCGCTGGATATCAAACTTTGTTTCAAGTCAGTACCCTACATGTAATTGCAATGGATAACCACAGCAATGTCTATTTATTTTTTCATAGTTTTAACAATCCATCAGACACTATGTATCAGTGATTTCAGTGTCATTACTACAATATAACTACAGGCATTTCAAATAATGTTTTTGAAAGAAAAGTGCTTTAGAAATGCTACTAATTAAGGTAGGAATATTGTGTTGCTCAGAATAGAAGATTGTTGTGAACAAAATTATCCTTAAGATGGAAAGACAATGCATTAAAAATGCAGTGAATGCAAAGGCAGAAGATATAGAGACTGCCAATGTCAAAGATACAGATGGACATCATCCAAAACACAGCAGTCCCAAAGATATTTTTGTTTACCATTTAGAAGTATAGAGTAACATGCAAATTCAGAGCAAACAGATTCTGTGGATGATTAATTTTCTAGTTTTATATATATCAGCTCTTCATTTTGCAGAAATGCTATTGAGTGCTTCTCTGGCTGTCTGCCATATGCTGAATGATAGCTAATAACAAAATTACACCAACACTTGAGAGATTGTTTTAAAAGTGAAAAATAATGTTATAAGGTGTGAAACTGAACAATAAGTCTATCTTTAGCATGTATACATCTGGAAGTCACTACTTTAATATAATGCAAATAGTCTGAGCTTTGACTTGTTTTCCGTATGTTTTTCTATTATCAGTATAAATATTTTAATGTCATGTTATTTACCCTTATCCAGTGAAACCTATTTTCACATTTAAAAATATTTCAAAAGCAGATGTTTCTGTGCTGAAAATATCACTGAGTGGAGCTTTGACTAAATCATGAATTAAACTTTTCAATTGACTGGTTTTAATTGAAAAAGAAGTAAGAAGTAACTAGAAAACATTTAAAGAATAATAAATATTAGATCCTGTTGTTGATTTCTGCCATTATAAGTTTGACAAAATTATAGGAATAATGAGTGGATACATTCAATATCATCTGGCAGAAAAAAAGTTCATTAGTAACAGGACTCAAGGATGCTGGAAAAAATCTCTTTGGTTTTTTTAGGTGCAAAGTAGCTATCTTTAGTTTCTAAAGAAAAAAAATTAGTAATTTCTCAGATTAGCTTGTACAAATTACTATTTCAGAAAAATGGTCTAATCAGTCCCCTAAAAAGCTCTGTTACAAAGGAAATTCAACATCATCAGTGACTATAATCAAGGCACACAGGGCTGTCTACTCATTGTTTGATGCACATCTACCATCCAAAAAAAGCATCTCAGCCACAGAAAATTATTTGATGACATAAAAGCCAGGCTGCAGGTCCTGGTATCCCTCAAATCAGAATAGCAAAATGCAGCAGGGAGTTTTCACATAATCAAATTGATGTCTCTGCAGTTTGTTATATTAGAGACTTCCTCTGTTGAAGCAGCCTTGTGGGATTCTGTCTTTTTTTCGTGTGTGTTTCACTGATGTCATACACTCCATAACAAATAAACTTTGTAGAAATGAAATGGATAATTCACAAGAAGGAATGAAATCTATTTCACATCCTAATTATTTTCTTATCAAGAGCCAGAAGAACTACCTGCTTGTCAACAAAGTAAAACCCTGGACTAAAAACACATGGAGAGCATAATCATGTGGATATGACACTTCTACAGAGCAAGTGAAATTACAATATAGAACCATGCAGACATTAAGAACATCATGATTTTTCTGGTAGCAGTAAGGTACCTTACTTAAAATTGCCCCCTTGCCTATATAACACTGTAAAGCTGTTCAGTGATACACTGTAATGTACAGTTCTGCAATCCTTTGTCCCTTTTAAAGAAATAGCTTATTTGAGTGAAAGCTCCTTAGCCTAGAAGAACTCTCAGACAACCCATGCCCATGAAAAAGGATGGGATTAGCTCTGAGCAGCATGAGAACCTCAAATGATAAGATGTCATAATTGGCTGAACTGGCTATCATGTTGGGGAAAAGCAGAAAGCTGAGAGCCACACAGGCATTTCAGTAACACCATAACCTGTAGCTCTGTGTTAAATGGTTGTTAAGTTTTGAACTTGTGAGTGATAACATATTTTTTCTGTTGTTCTGAGCAGTGCTTTCATTCTCTGTTGTACATTTTACGTTGTGTTGATCTCTTTCTGAAAGTGACAGCAGCAAAAAGGCAATGAGCAGGGATGAATGGTATGGAGGCAGGTGGATTGTAGGAACAAAAAAGTGCAGCATTGGTGAAGAGACCTGAAATCCTAGAGCTGCATATGTGCAATTCTCATCTCTTCTTGCTGCTGAAACATCATAACTCTAAGGGATGCCTCAGCTCCAAAAACTAATAGCTAGAAGAAAGGGAAGCAGGTATCTCAGAGTGGACAGCCCTAACTGCTATGGACAACTACAAGGACAACTAAAGTTAGACCCTCACCAAGACACCTAGCAGGATCTTAGGTTATATACACTGCTAATGCAGAAGTTGCCTTTTTTTCAACACAGTTTCTCTTTATTCATCTGTTTTCTATCCCCCTAAATTTCTCTTCACATAAATTCTTGGACTCAATATTTGCAAATGACAAAAGAGTAACATATTTTAAATATGTCCTTTTTATCAGGTTTGGAGAGTAGCTGGATGAATTCATCCAGCTTTTTCTTGACTAATGAAATAAGAAATGGTTATTTCCAGAACCCATATCACACCACCTAATATTAATGTAACTTGTCAGTAATATCCCTTTCTGGTTAATACAGCAATGGCTACATCATCTGCAGAGGTCAGGATATTTTCAGCCTCCCTTTAGATTGTCTAAATGAAGAAGACGTGCTGATAGAATATTCTCGGCATTTCTAGAGATGTACTGATAAGGTAGTCTGTGCTTTCGTTCTGGCCCATACGCGGGTTGTCATCATTCTCTGCATATTTTGTTTTCGTTAGCAGTGGGGGAAAAGATTGGAGCTGGCAGATACTTCAGCTTAAATTTAAAAACAATTTAAACCAACATATTTTCATCTTAATTTGAAGACTCAGAGGTTTTAAAAACCTGTCAAAATATTGTCAAAGCCTGTGGACAGAAAAAAGTTCAGTACCTTTACATCTACATTTTCATAAGGCCCCTTGCCCTGTGAGATATACATCTTCTTAGTTTGGGCAATAGGTTCAGTCTTGGCTGCCATCTTCACATGAGGTATGTAGTGAGTGTAAGAGGTCTGAAGGAACAGATATGCAGAAAGGAGTCTGGGGCTTTTAGCTTCCTAGTAGTGAGGCAGCAGCTGTTGAAAGATTATTGAGAAAAACCAGGCTCAGCCATCAAATCAGGTAATTGGAAGAAGCAGCTGGGGTAACTCCAGATAAGTAAGGAGCCTTAAATATTATGTCTTACTTCTCTGACCTATTGATTCATATATTTTAAGTATAAAAGGTATCACAATGATAATCTAGTCTAACCTCTTAAATGACACAGGGCAAGGAGTTGTAATGGGTAATTTCTATATTAATAATCTCAATTTGACTTACACCGTATTTGTAAGAAAGTTATCTAACCTTACTTCTTCAAATGATGAAGAACCCACCTCATCCCTTGCTGATTTTTCCGAATGATCAATTACTCTCACCATTAAAATTTCTTCTTTATTTCTAGTTCAATTTTTTTCTAACCTCATCTACTGACCACTGGATCTCATTACACCTTTCCCTATTAGATTAAAAATGCATCTACCACCTAAAATGTCTTTCCTATACTGGTACTTCAATAGCATAATGAAGTAACCTTTTAACCTTCTCTTGGATAAACAAATAGATTGAGTTCAATTAACAAGCTTATATCTTGCCATCAGGGAAAAGGAGCAGTGATACTTTTGGGAAGGTTTCCATGATATATACCACATTAATTCAGCAGACCTTTTTTCCCAAAATCATTCTGTGTGGCTGCATGTGATTGTGTTTCACTTATTGACTTCTAGTAGAAATAGCAATAAAAATTCTCTTTTTTTCTCAGCTCCACAAAAGCACTTAAGTGTGGTAATGCTGGTCATTCCCAAGGATAACTTTAGTCAGTCATCTTCAGGAGCAGAAGTTGTTTGTAATTGCAAGGGGGTCCCCTGAAATCATGATGTTATTCAAAGGGATAGCTGGACATGTAGAACTGGGGCTCAAAGACACAACCAAGCCAAGTAGAAAGAGAGCCAGTAAAGTGACACGTTTCTACAGGTCTGCTTCTGGCAGGTTTGCAGACTTATGTGAGATCAGGATTCTTAGCCTGTATTCTCTCCTGGGTTTAGACACATAAGTCATTCACTTAAGGAAAGTCTTTGGAGTATATAAAACTAAATTTTGACTTCCAAAAATAAGGGGGGAAAATAAAAAAATAAAAAACAAGGAAAAAAATTAAAGAGCTCTAATCTACTACACTGGAGAAAAAGGAAAAAGATAACATCCATCCTACTCTAAGAAGGATGAAGCTAAACATACAAACTTCACAGAGACATAAAAACCAAAACTGAGTCTGTGCATGAGTGAGGAGTGCATTCATCTGGGAGAGAACAGTCAGTTCCTTGTTTATGAATGCTGTTCAGTATAGGTCTAATAAAAGATGTTTTAGCAGGCCCAGAAACAAGGACTCTTTTCAGAGCTGACTACACTTTTTAAGGAATTACATAGTCTTTCTCCTTTTCTGATCGTGTATTTCTCTATTGATGATACAGTTTATATATGTATATATATATATGTACTATTATAAAATAAAACAATTGTATAATTTTACATTAGAAGTTATCAAATACGAATACAAATATCTCACTGTAAATCCCACCACATCCTACTTTAAGCACATCAAGTGCTTCTGGGAATCTGGACCATATGTTTTAAAGCTAAAGACACATATTTCCACCATCTATCATTTATTTTCTTGTGGTATTTAATTTATGTTCATCAATTTAAGAGGTGATTTCACCTTTAAGTGAGTGCCATGAAAATGAAGGTTGCTCATCTAGTTGAAACTGATGTTAAAAACACTGTTTCATTGTCGAAAACATACCTTTACCCATACAAACTTTAAAAAAACCCATATATGGTGCATGTCATCTCCTTCAAAACTCTGAAGGCCATAAGGATACTTAATTCCTGGTAAAAGCACTATCAAAACTTCTGTCACAGTGGTATGAAGCAAAGCACAAATAATTCAAATCTAAATTGTGCAAAGATTCTCTGTTTAACAATGAAAGTGTTTTGTGGCTTTTTCCTTAAAAGGTTCCAGTTCCATAAGTTTTCTGCTGAAGCCGAAATCAAATCTTGGTACTATGGAAAGAAAAATTATTAGACCAGGTTTGTCTCTAATTATTCATTTGTGTATAAAATTGCTATCCTCATAATGGAGCTGCTGACCATACAAATACAGATGTATCTTACTTGTTTTCAAAGAAAACAAATATGAAATATTTCTTTATTTTAAAAAAAGTTTTGTTTTTCCACAACCTGATTGATTCTGTACATACTACTTGAAACAAGCATTTTTGTTTGTTTTGTCACTTTTGCATATTGTAAAAGTGATGCATTGTCAAATGTGTACTTGACATGACTCTTCTGTTAAGATTATAGCTGATAATAAGAAACTTTTCTATTAGTGCTTGAGTACGTGAAAAGTCAGTGAATGCCTAGCAGGAGTGAAGAATGTATTCAGAGGCTCCGTACTGCATAAGTCACTGCAGCAAGGGGAGAATGGTAAAGTAGATAACATCAACGTGTTGCTGATGTTTGTATTGTGCAGTTGAACATAGGTGACAGACTGTTCAAAGGGGAAGTTACTGGCGCTCTGAAACATGCAGGCATCACACATAGTCAGACTGACTGTGTTCACGAAGATCCCATGGTGATGGATGAGATCTTGCAGTATTATGGAATATTTCTCTGACTGTAATATTCCTAAACCAAATCCAATGGACTCCACTTTGATATGTGTGTCAGCAGCACTGGAACATTTGGGTATGTCGGTCCTTTGAAGAGCACTGTGCTTTGCAGGTGTTGCAAGGTGCAGCCAGTCTGTGGGGTCCTGACTGCGTAGTAATTTGTACAGAGTGCATTACAAAGGATCTGCACATACCGGAATGTTACCTGGTTGTGTTCAGACTGAAACATTAGCCTTCATCTACTTTTGCACCAAGAAATGCTTGAGATGCCATCTCTTTCTGTTTCAACAAAGATTTGTGCTGTAACACAAACGACCTCTGTTGCATTTGACAGCCAGGAAGATGATCATGGGAGCACCAGAGAGCCTCAGTACAGTAATTCTGAGTATGATGACAGACTATAGGATCTTTGTAGGTTTTTCATGAAGCAGGCAGTGGCTACTGAGAAGGACCCCAGACTAGTGGCTGTGGTGACAAGATTGCTCACAGTATGAAAACTGACTTTTTCCTGCAGTCACACTGGCCACAAAATACCATGTGTATTTTTACTGCACAGTCATTTGTTGAGGCTGTTTCCATTTTTTTCCTTTTTCACTTCCTGTGGAGAAGTTTAATGTCCATTTTCATGCCTTAGATGCTAGGGCTGACATACAGCCTTCACAAATATTATTGCCAGAATCAATATAGAAAATGTGCTTGTTTATGAATAGAAATAACTTGTATTTCTTTGAAAGTATAGGCCACATATACTGTGTCTTTATACTGAATTTACTTAGTGTCATTCTACAAAGCCTAATCCTAAGCACTTGTTCCATACTTTTCTTCTATCAAAGAAGCAGTAGACCTCTGAATTCAGGTGTGTTTTTAATGGAAGAACTTAATGGGAAAAATGGTTTCTTAAGAGTATTACAGTAATTTTTCTAAATGTCATAGATGTTCCGCAGATTGTATAGTCAGCTTCTACAGGGAGAAAAAAGAAGATTGCCTTTTTGGATTATCATCTTGCCCTTTCTCTAAGATGCTGACATTAAGATGAATTAAATGATTGCTTAAGAAAGCCCTTTGAAGCTTAGTGGAAACAAGCATCTTATAAGCAATTCTTTAATTCACATTTTCTCCTTCGATACAATAACTTCAATTAGTCTTGTTATGATATTCAACAGTAATGAATTCAATTACATAACTGGATGACCGTGTCTTGTAAGTAATTATGAATGTATTCAGCTAAGTCAACCAGTGTGCCAACTTCCTAAAAGTGAATGAAAATTTATCTGGCAGATTAATTCTCATGTATAAACTCTTGGCCTAAAATCTTCAGTCTGCAGCATTTATTTGGAATGTTCGTGTATTAACAATTACCCCAAGAGTTTCCCTATTATTGTTCAGATTATTTTGTTCCCATACTCTATTTCATACCCTATTTTTTTAAATGTTCCATAACATACAGTGTCTCTGGAAGCAAATGTGCTAAGCTATCAGTGAGTAAATGACTTTGGAAATTAGTTGGAGGTTAATTATTTGCCTCATTGGCCCCCCAAAGTAGCCAAACTGTATTTGATTTTGATGGCATTCACAAAGTACCTTAGCCTGTTGAATAATGAAGGAGCACTTACAGAGACAGCCACTGAATAGAGCAACAATTATGTCGGATATCAATGAGACGTCATTAAAAGTTTAATGCTTCCGCACTTAATCAACTTTGCCCTGCCTTTCACACCTTTGTTGCTTTAGAAAATCTGCAAAGTTTCAAACGTCAGTGTGCTGTACGTGTTTTACACTCATCAATTCAGAGAAATGTTTGCTCAGGGTGAGCATGTCTAGTCCTGACATATTTAAGGAGCTGTTAAAGCACAAAAGAAAAATGATAGACAATTACTGGTGCCGGGAAAATGTCAGGCCCTGCATGTGTGTGCTGAATAGAGCATTTGTCACTCACATGGTCGCAGTGCCCTAAGGACAGCATCATCTCACTCGATTGCTTGATTACACACAGGTAACATAACAAAAGTAAGATTAGTTTCAGTCATAACAGATACAGCCAATCAATGATCAACTCTTCAGGATTTTTAACTGTTTGATGTAGTTTTTTTAATGACTGGCAGTGGTGACTATATCTGTGTCATAGTAGTAATTTATTGAACTTTTTACATTTGAGTTAAATAACTACTGAAGCAAAACTTGTGAGGAGTTCAAGAAACTAATGAACCTAGACTATACATTCATGATTTGTACACACTTGCTAGTCACCTCAGTCAATATCTGAGTTAAAAAAATGCTTGATTCACTTAGCTGCATGCAGCAGCCTTCTAAACAGCAATGAATGGGCACAGGACACCAAGGCCACAGTGGTATTTAAAAATACCACACGACGTAGGATGAGGGTGATTTTTGAAGGCAAGTACAATATCATCCTCAAAAGGCAGTTTTCCTATGGATCGTTAAAGTTTTGTGATAGCTCTGTGTCTGAACACAGAATGATCAGTCCTTCATTACTTCAAAAACCCTGGCAACATCACCCCACTTGCAGTAAAATGTGGCAGAGATTGTGTTTCCTGACAGTGGCATGGAATCTGGGGTCTCTGTGATTTAAGCAAAGTGTCATCTTTTCTCAGACTAGATTTGGATAGATCTCTTCAATGTTGGTACTATACAACTCATTAAGAGCCAGACCTTACCTACACTTTCAGACATACTAAAAAAATACAATTCTTGACACTTATTACCTAGAAGTTACTCCTAGATGTGTTTCTGCCTCAAGAAAAAGTACTTGTCATTCCACTTGATCCAGTTTTATCTTTGTGTGCCACGTAAAATTATGATCCTATAGCCAAGATACTACATTTAAAAAATATTTTCAAATCCCATAAAATCATGAACACACCAGTTCTACTAATAAAGAAGGAGGACCAAGCCGGATGCTGAAACCAATCAGTGTGTCAAGGCTTAAATTGCCTAGATCTAGCACTTACTAGAGAAAATTTGTGTTGATGAGAGTTAGCTAGAGTGTGCGAAGTACCAAGGAATGGATTAATGCATAAGCTTTGTGAGCCACTGAGTGTGAATTCTTGATTTCCATTTCTGAATATTCTCCCTGGCTTTGTAGTATAGATATACCTGTGACCTCTATTTCTGAGCATTCAGAAAATATTTCTGAATACAGGCATTCAAAGGAATTTCTCATTTGAATAAGTTTGCAAAGCCAGTAGCTCAGTCTCCAGGAGGAACTTTTATTTGGCAGTCTCTGATATTGCCTTGAGAACCATTAATGGGGTCTGCCTTCTGTAACTGCTGCACACAGGCCTTTTTCTTTCTTAATATCCTTAACTTTTGTAACTTTGTGCTTGACATACTGCAGCAAGGGGCTATTAAAAATGTGAATTTGAAACCAAATGAAACATTTTATAAAACTGAAGGAAGCTTTTTTCTTTTTTTTTTTTCCCTACAGGGTTTCCATGTCAATTATTACAACAGTATGTACAGTAGATAGTGAGTGAAATGGTGAATATTAGTGAGGAAATAAAATTATTTTAAAGTTGTTGGCTACCAGGATGTATTCTGTCCCTGCCTCTGACACCAAGTTAACGAGTGTTTCTATACTCAGCTCCAAATTTCTGCAGATTCTTCCTTTACTGACTCTTGTAGCTAAGGCACTTGGGCTCTGAATTGCAGATATATCTAGCACACTTAAATCCAGCTGGCATAAAATACACCAGGCACTAAAGGTTCTGAAAAGCAAACCTCAGGTAGCGTAAGTGTCCAGATCAGCTGGTGCTTATGGCAATTTGAATTTTATCTTTGTTGGAATTTTTTTCTGTGTAATTTTGTACATGATGATCATATAGGTTAAGAAAATCCTATAGTCTCAATGTAAACACATCCCTGCTTTTGACACAGCAGGTAGTAACAGCACGAATATTCAAAGCAGGCAAATAGTTTAGGTAGATCCTCTTCTTTCTGATCTTCAGCCTTCTATTTCAGTCTTTCGGTTGCTGAATAATTAGTCTGTATTTAAACAAATCTGCAAACACCTCTATTTCTATTTCCATTAAAGTGTTATTGTTGAGTGTCTGTTGGAAGTTAGGATTTGTGTCTGTTGGAAATTAGTTTTTGTGAACTCTCACTGTATTATGAGAAATTTCACATATGAGCACTCTCCTGGTGAATACCATCCAGTCTTGATGATTTTCTAAGTTCTTAAGCAAAAATCTGTTCCATCTCTTAATTTCTGCAAATTTATTTCAAAGTAATCCAACACTCTTCACCTGTTACCTAAAAAAGGGCATCAGGTGTGGGATTCTCCTCAGACTGCTTCATCAGAACTGAAAAAACAAAGCTAAGGATTATTGATAGAAGTGTGTTTAGAGTTTTGTAGGTGTTTGAGAACAGTTTTCAAGTTCAACTAATAGGTTTTTCAGTTTTATTGCTGATATTGATCCTGGATACTTAGTTCACTGATTGCTGGTTATGTGGAGTTTGTAAATCAGTAAACTACTAGATCTGAATTCAGGTCTGACTTGAACCATGCTAATCAAGCAGTTTTTCCCTTCAGCACCACACAACTTGAAAACAGGTCCTTGTTTTCAAGGACCTGTTTTCAGCAATGAGCGATTTATGGACGTGAGCTCTTCCCTTCATAATGTTTCCAACACTGTTGTGCCGAAGAAACAGAGGTGATCATTTGGGATAAATGCTGAGTGGCTAAGGTCAGTCAGAGGGAAGGAACAACCACACAGCAGGTCAACTTGTGCAAAAGGAACTGGGATGAATAAATTCAAAGAGATTTGATGGCAGGTGGGAATGTGTGTGCTTGTTGAGAAATGAGGGCTCACAAGGATTTTTTTCTGATAATCCCATTACTTCACTCAGTATCTATAATTTCATAGCAATCCAAACAAGCTAAAGGACTTAAAAGCGTTTTAAAATTCAGCTTTTCTTATAATAATAAAAGTTTCTTAACCTCAGTAATAGTAGGGAAGCTATAAATTAAAAACCTTTCCTTATCATTTTCACTGCTTCACTGGTTATGTTTCCTATACAGAAATGTTGCAGTGAAAAATTACTTATAGAGAGGTAACTAACCAGTATAAGCTCCTACATAAATCCTGTTTGTTCTGGATGATTTGTTGCCAGTTCTTTGGTCAATAACTGTATCCAAATTTATAGAGCTACTGTCATGCATGATCCACATTATTTGAAATGAAAGTCAGTTTCACATGGTGCAGAAATTGTAATACATGCAAGCTCCTGGGAAATTTCATAACCAAAATATGATTTTGCCTCTCTAATTTAAATACAGCTGTATTCAAGACCATAGTGCAATAATGAGAAAAGGAGGCTAGCTTTAACTAATTAGCCTATATACTGAACACATTCAAACTAATTTGTTCGGTCAAGGAGAAGGAAAATTAGTCCATGTAGAATTTCATGCTATCATGGTGATACTGCTTTAACTGAAAGTTAGCTCAGAGATCTTCACATTCCCATGATGTCTACTGGGCAGGCTTGGTCTAACTGGAAAGAAAACCTTTCTATATTGAGTGTGGTCATTATCTAAAATCTCAGATTTCACATGTTCGCTTTGCTCTGTTTGTGTGAAAATTTCCATTGGGATCACAGCACAGCTGATATAAGTTAAGATCATGTATGAATGTTTATAGAATAACAAGTCTGATAACTGAAGATATACCTAACAATAGAACACTGGAAGTCCACCAGGGCTGGCCAATTCCTTTCAAAATTCATTTTCTATAGCTGAAATCTGTTTTCAAAGTTGATTCTTCCTATTCTCCCTGTTTGTCTCAGAGCTGAAATTACAGAAAACAAAAAGTGAAAGAATCTGGATTTTATTAGAGCAAAGCATACATTTTCTTCATCGTAACCCTTATACAGAGCACACCAGCAGCTGAAGAGGAACAATCTGAGAACAAGTGGTGAAAGTGGTTTTGAGTTGGAAGTTAGCATTCCCAGTATTGCATTTTAAGAAACTAGTATATGATTGTAAAACTTCATTAATTTAGTTACATTAGCTCTTCTGGTGCTGCTTGCAATCAGTGTTGTTTCTCAAATTGTCCATAAAACCTTTTTGCGATTTGTCCATAGGTAAAAATTATATTTTATACTAATACAATAGCAATAAACTGCTCAAAAGTCAGCTATGGTATTTCTAACACAGCATTGAATTCTTTTTATTAATTCTACTAACAATGGAAAATTTACTTCAGATACCAATGCAGCACTGTGTTACATCTTCTTAAAATCCACTAATAATTGGCATTTATGTAAAACTATTCCTTTTTAAATTGCCTTTTTTTTTTTAGTGTCACGTCAGATACGCTATTAGATTATACATTCATATTTGGTCACAAATTGAGCTTTATCTGAGCGATGTTGGATGGCACTTAATAATCCCTGGTCAGGACAAGCTATCTTATTAACTGCACTTTCAAAATAATTTTGGAGTGCACATAAGAGCTTTTCTTGCATTGTAAGGTGAAAGAGGTTAGATGGTTTCAAATGACATTGGAAAGTGTTTCAGAAAGTCAGATTTCTGTTTACAAGCCAGTGTTGTAAATGTGGTTTCCCTAATCTCTAATAAAAACTCATTAAAAAAAAGGTCAGTTAATAATCACTACGTCCCTACATAGCAAATATCTGCACAAGTATATGCATCATATTTATCTCCATATTCATTATTATTCTAAAATTCAATTTTTGTCTTGAAAATGTGCAATCTTAAATGCTTCCAAAAGAGTTGTCAAAGTGGACAATTGAGTATGCTCATGTAGCAGGTCTCCTTTAGTCTCATGACCAGGAGAGATACGTAATATATAAAATACATAAGAGATTAGCCTCTCACCCTGAAAAAGTAATAAATATATACAGATTTCTACATGAACCTTTTCAGTTAACATCAATGATCCAGTAGGAAAGAAAAAACAAGAAAAGAAATATCAAATATATATTCATAAAATTTACATGCAACATAAAGGTGGGTGAAGAGCTAAACAGAGGGGAAATAAAGAGCAGACTAATTACTTGGCAAACAGGAGACAACTTCATAAACGCAGTGAAATAAACACCCAGGAACCAAAGATGTGAATCAGTCACACAAAGAACTGGGAACTCAGTGCTGGGAATTATGAATATACTGAGTTAAACTGGTTATAAACAACAAAATATGATCTCTCAGTGCAGAATATCAGTTAAGTAGCATAACAAAAAGCCTTAAATGGAAAAGATTATTCTGGGAAGTATTGAAAAACACCTGAAGGACAACACAGTCATTGGTCACAGCCAGCACAGCTTCATGTGAGGAAAGTCTTGCTTATCAAACCTGATTTCCTTCTATGACAAGGAAACCCACCTAGTTGATTAAGGGAAGGCAGTTGATGTAATCTTTTTGGATTTCAGTAAAGCTTTTGACATGTCTCTCATAGGAACCTTCTGTGTCCCACACAGCTGGATAAACACATCATGTGGTGGTGAGCAATTGGCTCACAGTCAAGCACAGAGGGTAATAGTGAATGGGGTGACATCAGACTGGTGACCTGTCACTACTGGGGTTCTGCAGTGTTCCATGGTGGGACCTGTACTCTTCAACATCTTCATATGTGACTTGGATGCAGGACTGGAAGGGATACTAAGCAAGCTTGCAGATGACACAGAACTAGGGGGAGCTTTTGACTCCCTCAAAGGCAGGGAGGTCCTGCAGAGAGACCTGGACAAATTAGAGGGTTGGGCAATTCCCGACCAAGGGAAGTGCTGGATTTTATACATGGGATGGGGCAACCCCAGATATACGTACAGACTGGGGAATGAGATAGTGCAAAGCAGTGCCATGGAAAGGGACCTGGGAGTCCTGGTCAATGGCAAGTTGAATATAAGTCAGCAGTGCCTTGGCAGCCAGGAGGGCCAACCATGTTCTGGGGGGACATCAGGCAAAGCGTCGCCAGCCGGTCGAGGGAGGGAATTTTCCCGCTCTGCGCTGCATTGGGGCGGCCTCACCTTGAATATTGTGTGCAGTTCTGGGAGCCTCAATATAAGAAAGCTATTAAGCTACTGGAGAGTGTCCAAAGGAGGGCTATGAAGATGAAGAGCCTTGAAGGGAAGCCATAGGATGAGTGGCTGAGGTCACTTGGTCTGTTCAAACTAGAAAAGAAGAGACTGAGGGGAGACCTCATTGCAGTCTACAAGTTTCTCATGCAGGGAAGAGAAGGGACAGGCACTGATCTCTTCTCTGTGGTGACCTGTGACAGGACCCAAGGGAATGGCCTGAATTTGTGTCAAGTGAGGTTTAGGCAGGATATTAGAAAAGGCTCTTCACCCAGAGGGTGGTTGTCCTAGCACCAAACCTGACAGAGTTCAAGCATTTGGATGATACTCTGAGGCACATAGTGTGACTCTTGAGGATGGTCCTGTGCAGGGTTAAGAGTCGGACTCAGTGATCCTTGTGGGTCTCTTTCCACTCAGCATATTCTGTGATTCTATAATATACAAATAGACATAACAGTAGGAAGGTTGATTATAAGATCTAGCCACTGTTTGTTTTCTGGATAAATCTGCTCTACATAATTGTCCCTTTCTACATATTTACGAGTTACAGACCATGGTGCATGTTTAGCATTTGGCAGGAAAGGAAGAACTTTTCTACAAAGACAGAAAGTAACACATAGCAAAAAATCATATGATTAGAATCCTTGTGGAAGAAAGGGGGCATAAGGTACAATATCCAATGCCAGACTTTGGGGAAAGAGGCACTGTTTGTTTATTAGCCAGAGATAGTTTAACAATAAATGAAGTAGACTTCAAACAGTCAATCAAGACCAGAAATCTGCCCTCTTTTTGATATGCTCCCATTAGTCTGTCACTTTGTCAGTCACCATGTCTCTCCCTGGGTATATATAACGGTAGAAAGTTACGGGTGTAAATACTTTTATGGGACTACTTAAGTGCCTCTGGCCTCTGTTTCCCAAGTGTTTGTTTCTATATTTAAGCCTATACATTCTTCTGGTTTCTCTATGTGAAATCCTGCTTAGGATTTCAAAATAAGTTGGGGGGGTTTTTGTAGCACTTGATTTACTCCCTGCTGGTATTTATGACTGGTGAGAAAAAGAATTAGGAATGACCTAGCTTGGAGATGCCTGATGTCAAGAAATGAAGGCATGCCCTGCATACATTAGAAGTTGCTCATCATCTTTTGTTCTCCAGGACAGTGAGTTGCTTTCAGGAACCTTAATCCCAGAAAAATAAAATGGGTTTAATAAGTAAGAATCCTGCAGAATTAAAGAATTGTGTCTGGTAGCTGTTAAATCTTACGTGTTTCACTCTTGCATAATAAACCAGTTGACAAATTTGAGAATATTAGAGGTTTTATTCATTTTATTTCAAAAGTTTAAGATTAGCCTTTGTTTAAATGAACAATTTTTTTGGAAACAACTTTATTAAACAAACCATTAGGAAAAAAACAAATTACTTAAAGGTCTCCAAATCTTCCATCTCTCTTTGTCTTGCAAAAATGCTGAGATAGAAACTATTTGATTGATTTTATTATTATGCTTCAGACATAAAGTATATTGTGAATTGTGGTTCTTCATAGCTAGATATGATGACTGCATGCATTTCAAAATACATGCAATTTACATTTTATTGCTGCCTTGCTTGCTTTACTTTCTCTAGTGAATGGGGATTATTTAGAGAATACTTAGACTTTTATAAATATATGACTTTACATTCCCAAAGGTAAAATTTTGTAGACAGAGGCTCTTATGCATGTTTATGTCCGTATTTCCGTAGAACATGATGTACAAGCATAGAAATTCAGTCCATTAGCCTTCACAAGCTGGAAGAAAGACAACGATGGAAGCTGCTTCAGTCCTGAGGCTGCAGTAGCCACAGCAGCAGCTGTTACAAAACGTGCTTTTAGCAGGAGTGAAACAGGTCAAGCTGAAGGCTAACTAGTCCTTGGACAAGCTGCAAGGTGTAATGCCTCAGCACTTCACAACTCCCATGTGTCAAGAGCACATCTCCTCTTGAATGTGACATGAGTTGCTGTCACTTATGGCAGTGTTCTTCCCTCATATTGCACCAATTCCTTATGGAAACATCTCCTTAGCCACACAGGGGACATTTACAGGTTATTGCTGCACAGCTCATCTGGCTCTGGACACACTGGCTGAAGGAAACTGTACACTACACATATGATAGAGGACTGTAGGTGAGACAAGAAAGGGAAGAAACCATTTTTCCTCACTGACACTCTCCCTTTCTCCTTTCATCATATCCTGCTGCATTCAGCATATTTCATTTCTCCATCATTGCAGGAGGAATGGAAATATTCACAATTACCGATTTTTACCGCCTAGGAAGTCTGAGTGCATCAATATGGTGGAAAACAATTCATGATCTGAGTTAAAACACAGCCCTCAGTCTCCCGTACTCCATGGATGAAAACAAAGATAATGAAGCAGTACAGTAAAAAACATGACAGTTAAAAGCCAAGTAGGATTAAGGACATGGCTGCAATTTTAGCAAAATGATTGCTTGGCCTTAAATCCCTGAGATCTTTTACAGTATCCAGTATAAGTTTAGAAAGAAATCTGATTATAAGGACGTTAATGTGCCTAAGTATAAAATAAGCTCCGGTCTGAAACTAAACAGCCAAAGTGCCTTTACTGCCATGTCACTAGTTGGTCATTTGGAGCATTGGGATTGCCAGGATTGACACAGTGAAAATTAAAGGCTATTTGTGAGTCACTGATAATTAAGTAGGGAGGAAGTAAAGAAAAACCTGTTTTACCACTAGTTTGGCAAGTTCAGAACATTAATCATGTCCTAGCAGGAGAAAACCCAATGCCATGCTGAGTTAGCAATGCATTACTGCTGTGTGTTTCCACAGATATTCAGCACAAACAAAGGACTGCTAACAGATGTGGTGAAGACACAAGGACACTTTGGCTCTCCATGTCAATGCAAGACACCGATATTTCATCATATCAAAGAACTTCCATTTCACACCTCAGTGAAAGCCAAAATATGGAGTCCCCAAATAGATGCCTCTTTTGAATTATGTTAGTCTGAGAAGCCAGCATGCATTAAAAATGCATGTGTCAGAAATGGCTGTGCTGCATATGTTTAGCTGGTGCTCATCAAACAATTTTCCAGTCTGCCATTGTGGTATAACAAAACTGAGAAGAAATTATTATAAGGTGTGAAACTGATAATCTGAAAACATGCTGGCCTTATTAGCTATAAGAAAAAGACCCTGTTCCCTGAGCAATCTCTGCAAACTGTAAAACATCACGAGACATGACAGCCTTTGCTTGGCTCTGTGTTTTTACCCACACTGTAAACTATTTGCCTGGGGTTCTGCAGATAATGGAGATGGAACAAACATTGCAGTAAATGAACCTGTCTGTCTCAGAGGATGACATCAGACTGGATCTCCACACAAAATAAAAGTATTATTATGGAAATTGCATTTTGACACTTTGATACAAGAAACACACGCAGAATATTTGGAATAAGTTATCTAAAATTATTTTTCTTGGGTGGGAAAGAAACATACCAATGGAGCAGAAAGGATAAGAATGACTGCATTTTTTATCTTTAGTCATGAGATAAATGTATTAAAAATGACAGCATAATGAAATACAAACACTAGACAACAGATCAGGGACCATTTCTGAAAAATGCTTATTGACATATGTAAGACCCCAGCCTCAGAGCTACAACAGGGGTTTTACTTTTAAAAATATACAAGGCTCTGTTAATTCATCCACTGAACCTTTAGAATAGCCCTTCGTTCTTTAATACCTTGCAGTAGCATAAAGAGAAGACACTACACGCGTTTTCTCAGGAGATACTTCTACTGATAACTAGAAAATAAGGGAGAAAATAAGGGTACTTGGCAAAAGTTTCAGAGAGTAACATACAACCAAGAGAGAGATTCCACAAAGCTATGACTTAGCACATACTAACCCATGAACTTAGCAAAATATAACCCATTGCATCCCAAGTTAACCAAAATATTTAGAAAGGAGGTGAAGAGAAGTAAAGAAAGAGAGAGACAATACGAGAAAAAAAGCTACCACCAGAGTCCCTGTGTGCAAGTCCAGTTTTCACATGGCTAGGTGGTAGGTCTCAAGCCAAGATGGAGCCATATGTCGCTGGTTTTACGAGCTTTGGCCCTTTGTGGCCGCCCCTCCCAGGTGGGACTCCCTGCCCACTGGCCATTCCAGGGTTCTGAGGCAGGGTGAGGAGCAGTCTGATAACTGACAGAGCAATTTCTGTCCTGCACATGGACAAAGCCTGTGCACCATCTCTGCATTTGTATAAACACTGAAGTCCGTTTCTCCTACCTTAAGGTATTCAAGTTTAAAGTCTTATTTTTCAGGCTAATTGTAACAACCAGGAACTGAATCATTAAACTGGGAAAGAAGGTCTCAAACACATAGCTTGAATTTGTTCTTTCAACATAGCCATTTAAATATTCATTGGGCCAGACAGAGAGAAACAAAGCATCAAAAGGACTCTATCTAAGTCTGTAAGTATATCTTGCACTCATAAGCTAGACTAAAAGAATAAAAAAGCCTCCAAAACAAGATGACTTCATATATGTTGACTAGAAGGATCAATTTCTAGCCCTGCTAACTCCCTGCTATCTCCTTAACAGAGCCTGAGCACCATCAAGGAGAAATAATGCTGCTAGTTAAAAGCAAACACATACCACCTCCAACCAGTAGATGGATCCCCAGCCAGTCTCCAAGCAATAGCCACCTTGGAAACAAAAAACACCCTCATTCCCCATCTTCCATCCATCCTACTACAGTTCTATCACTGAGCATGACATTATGCAGTAGGAATATGCCTTTGATTTGAATCAACTGTTCCAGTGGTGCTGCTTCCCAACTTCTTGACCACTCTCAGTCTCCCTGGGAGGTGACATGGGTAAACTGGGAGAAAGAGAAGAACTTCAACCTGTGCAAGTGCTATTCAGCAACAGCAAAAACATTACTGTGTGTTATCAACACTGTTTTAGCCCCAAATCCAAAACACAGAACCACAGGCTGCTATTAAGAAAATTAACTGCATCGCAACAAGAACCAGTACAGAGATGTATTAAGAAAAGCTCACTCTTGTGGTTCTTGACAATAAAGTACTCATTAATTACTTGACTATTAAAAAAGAAGCACAATCTTCCTTTGTATCCTTATCTGAATGCCCCATGTTGGTGGACTAAACATGGGGGTTTTTCCCTTTGGTCCACTGACAAAAGAGTTATTCTCTGCTAATAAATCAGATATAAGAGTAAATTATTAATATTAAAAGAGATGCCATAAGTCACCCTAAGTCCTGATTCAAACTTTAGGTCCTGATTCAAATCAAAAACTAGTATGCTTTGCATTAGGCTATTAGTAAGAAAAAGAAGTCATGGGAAATATTTGGAAGCAATTAATTCTTCCCAAAACATAACTGAGGAACTTTTTACCTTCAGAAATAAATTTCTTTATAAGCATCTAAGTCACCAAAGTGGTTGAAGCATGTCCGGTCATGGCAGGGTGTTAAACTCTCCTCCTCAAATTGTTCCACTTTCCATGACCTAGTTACATATTCATGATGGGTGGAGGCAAAGCAAGAGAAAATAAACAGACTGACACTTACAAAGCACAATCAAATGTTGTCCAGCAACTTTGAATTTGCAGGGTTTTTTTACCATGGGGAACTACAGTAGTATGTGAAGGAAAGAATTCTCAAACCAACACAAACAGCAGCTTGAACCAGTTTTCCTTAAGTCTCTGTGGATCTCAGAATACCCACAAAAGCAGATGGAAATCTGTGCAAATGATGCTTACCTCCAAAATGCTTCCCAGCAACTAGAGTACAACACAGTGTCATGGTTCTTGAATAATCACTTGCTCTGTGCAATAGCATACATGAGATTCTCTACCTAGTATCATTAAAATAAGACCACAAACCTTGTTGAATCTACCTTAAAATAAGTATATCAGTCACTGTTCTAAGAGTGGTAAACAAGGATTGATTTAAAAGCATCAAAGATGGAATAATGTAGAAAATAGAACTATGAATTATATTTACAAATCTCAGTATATTCCATTAAGAATTATACTTCATGCACCTATTTTCTCTATAACACTTTCTGCCCATTTGCCTGAATTCTCCAGAGAGCGCTACTTCAGTTTTACATAATCTTCATTCTCTCATTCCAAAAAAAAATTCTGGAGGGACACATTTAAATGAATAAATGAATTAAAATTTATAGAGAGCAATGTTCATAGACGTGATGGATCTAAGAATAATGAATAAGGGATAAATAATTTATGGCATTTCATTTTTTCACACACTGCCAAACTGTGACAATAACATATTTGCTTACTGCCACGCAGACGCAAATCACAATATGGCAAGACTGAAACAACCAGCTCAGGCAATGAAAATACATGGTGATCATTCTGTTGGTGGAAATAATTTTAAATACTGTAACAAACAGCAGATGTAGCCATTCAAATAATAACATTTCATTTGTTCCTCATTATTTGATCACTCTCATTTATAATTTGTTTTCACCTAGACTAAACGATTTTAGCAGCCAGATGAATGCATGTTACTGTGCGCTTATCTACTAAATAGCACAACTGAAGGAACTTAATTCACTTATTCTATATGGTCATTGATGACATCTACTGTTTCAGTATGGCACTTCTCCAAGGATAGTTGCATGTATATTTCATTTCCTTTTCCCAAGGTATTAAATACCAGCCTATTTTCAGTCTGAAGCTCTACAGCTACATTAACGTGACCATATATCAAAACAAAGAATGGACCTTACTAGTGAAAGTTAGTTTACATTGCATACAGCGCAGTTACCTATATGTCATGTTCTGTGTCTCTCTACTGAATTAGCCATCTACGTTACAGGTTCTAGGTGGAAGGTAGAAAAAATGTGTTTAGACCTATATAGATAAACTTTTAACTGTATTTTGGTCTTTGATTGAGTCTATAATCAAATATAAGTTTTTAATTCTTCTCACAATGAAAATCATACCTCATCTCTAATCTGAGTGTACACATTTTGAGCTCCAAGGCACTGAGCTTTTCTGTAGCTTTCTCACAATATGTATGTGGTTCCCTTAATTTTCCCTTCAGTAGATGAAAAAGACCAAGTCTCTTTAGCATCTCATATCAGCTATTATCAGCTGGCTGGCTAAGTCCCCAGACAGTGATTCCAGTCTCCAACAACCCTTGGACATCTTCTGTGTACCTTTTCACTTGGTAAAAGCTCAGGACAACTATCTTGTCTCATGGTAAAGCCACTCTCTTGCCATGCTTCCTGCAAAAACCTTGAGCTGCTGATCTTGCATTACGTCCCTGTTTCTTTGTGCCTGTATCAATCTGCTGTCTTTTACTCTCAGCAGAGTGAATTAGCCTTTTGTCAGATCTGAGCTGCCACAACAAGATTAGTTTGGGTCATCTCATCAAAAGTTAATAGGAGTATATACGTACTATAATGCATCAAAACAGTATATACTTAACTAGCAACTACAAAGTGTATATAACAGTTGTTTTAAGAGAAACACCAGCTTGTTTTCCTTCCACCTCCCCCATCTAGTGTAATTAAGCAGTGATTTCAACATCTAGGACATGTAAAAGAAAATCATCAAGTTCTATATATATCAACTATGACAAATATTATTATTATTATTCTCCATGTAGTTTTCCTCTTGATACATAAGAAGCAACACAGAATTTATTCCGTCTGTATTCATGATAGCTTGAGATTAAGAATAATTAATCTGTGTCAGTCTGTAAGGGTCTGAATTTTTATCTGTGTATCTATATTTAAAGCTGAAACACTAGGAAAAAATTATTCTTTTGAATCTATAATCATAGTTCATTTTGGATATGCACAGAGGTTAGCAGACTAAGCATTTGCATGATTTGAATAAATAGTCTTACAGTCAAGATCATAGAAATACAGTTATGAAAAGTGAGTTTGTAAATTTTGTGAACCAGTTCTAGAAATTATCTGACAAAAACCAAGTTAAACATGTGATCATTTTGCACATAGAGGGTAATGATTTACTACTATCTTTTTCTAAGACATACACTGAGCCAGTAGTTAAATATTTTCTAAGATGATTTTTAGTTTATTGTTGATAAGATATTTACACAGATGCTTTATGTATTCACAGACTAAGAAAGAGTTTCATTAACCAAGAGAAATACTGAAGTGCCAGTAGCAGGGCTAAATCATACAGAAAACAACTGCATCAGAGGCAGCAGAATCATTCTCATGAACAACAAAAGACTTGTACTAGATTTTGACTAACTTGACAAAGCTCCAGTATATAAAAAGAATCTTAACTAGAAATGCCATTCACTTGTTTATGATCTCAAAGATAATCAGACAAAATAATATACTATGTTGGTATTATGACAGCAATTAGTACCTTCAACAAATGTCTGAATAGTACAAGATTGAACGAGCTACTCAGGCCATTGCTAAATTACAAGTGTTAAGTCACCTCACTACTTCAAAATCTTGAATCTGTCCAGATAACCTAACAATGGTATAAGAATCAACGGAGTCTAGCATACTTAATATCACATAAATCTAAGTTCTTACATACATTATTTATTAAGTGAAACAATATTACTGCTTTCCAAAAATGAGCATCAAAACTAGCCTTTTGGAACTCCTCCCATGTTAAGAAAAAAGAGCTTTTAAAATTAATATATTGCTCTTTAAGTGTCTGGGTGTTTAAGCTTTTGTTATAGGTTTTCTGTTTGGAGTGTAAATGAAAAACTTATTGATTTAAGAGTATCTTGTATACTTTTAAAGGCAGACTTGCAAGATTGTAGAGAATGTATAATGACCACTGTCTACTACTCTCAAAATACAGGTATTAACAGAATTAATGTTTGATGTTTGTAAGGTCAGATGAAATTTTTATGAACGCTGAATCTGATCTTATGACCACTTTGACTACTGTATTTTGCTAAATACGTCTGCACTGAAAATGGTTGATATAGAACTTTAAGAAATCCATTCAAGCCATGCTTCAGTGGTGTTTAGCACATTTATCATGATGAATACAGCACTGATTATTTAGTAGTCACCAAAAGGGAAATTATTTGTTTTCTTGAATTTTGTGGTGTTCTGCTAATATTTCTAAGCTAATTTGTAATACTTCTCCATGAGCACCCCGTTGTTGCAGGGGAGAAGAGTCTGGTGCAATAAATACCTGAAGAAAAGTACAAAGATCAGTGTCTATAAAGCCATTGTGCTGTCCACTCTTTTATATGGGTCTGAATCGCGGGTCATCTACCGCTGCCACCTGCATCTCCTTGATCACTTCCATCAGCGCTGCCTCCGCACTATCCTGAACATCCACTGGTCTGATTATGTGACCAATGTGTCTGTCCTTGAACAGGCAGCAGTCACCAGTATTGAGGCGATGCTGCTGAGAACGCAGCTGCGCTGGGCAGGGCACGTCTCCAGGATGGAGGATCGCCACCTTCCTAAGATCATGCCCTGTGGTGAACTTGCCACTGGCTGCCGCAAGAGAGGAGCCCTGAAGAGGAGATACAAGGACTCCCTGAAATAATACCTCAGCCTTGGCCATATTGACTACCATCAATGGTCCACTCTGGGTACTCCAAACAGGAGACATGGAGACACACCATCCATGATGCTGCTGCTTCCTTTGAGAACGCACGCAGAATCAGTCTTGAGAAGAAACAACAATGCAGAAAGAACTGTGCCTCACCAACACCCCCTATGGAGACTTTCCACTGTGCCTTTGTTGCCATCAGCGCGCTTGCAGCAAGCGTGGGTAGAGCCCTTCCCAAATCTTCATTCACGAAGCCTAGCCATGATGAATTCATAATACCTCTAGAATGGAAAGAAATTAGAATAGAATAGAATAGAATAGAATAGAATAGAATAGAATAGAATAGAATAGAATAGAATAGAATAGAATAGAATAGAATAGAATAGAATAGAATTATTCCAACTGGAAGGGACTTACAGTCTTCATCTAGTCCAGTTGCCTGACCACTTCAGGTAGGTCTGATGAAAAGTTAAAACATTTTATCAAGGGCATTGTCCAAAAGCCTCTTAAACACTGACAGGCTTGGGGTATTGACCACCTCTTTAGGAAGCCTGTTCCAGCATTTGATCACTCTCAAATTAAAGAAGTGCTTCCTAATGTCCAGTCTGATCCTCTCCTGGCAGAGCTTTGAACCATTCCCATGTGTTCTCTCACTGGATCCCAGGTTGAAGAGAGCAGCCCCCTTCCTCTCCCCTTTGCCTCCTTCAGAAGATGTACAGAACAATGAGGTCACCCCTCAGCCTCCTTTTCTTCAAACAAGACGAGCCCAAAGCCCTTGACCACTCTTTATAGGATAATTCTTCCAGCCCTTTCACCAGCTCTGTTGACCTGCTCTGGACACATTCAAGGGCCTTCACATCCTTCTTAAACCGTGGGGCCCAGACCTGCACACAGCACTCCAGGGGAGGCTGCACCAAGACTAGAGCAGGATTGTCACCCCTTTTGCCCAGCTGGTGATGCTGTGCTTGATGAACCCCAGGATGGGGCTTGTCCTCATTGGCTATCAGCTGTTGATCCTGCTACCAGCACCCATAGGTCTCTTTCTTCGGGGCTGCTCTCCAGCCACTCCTCTCCCATTTTATAGTTGTGCCTGGTGTTGCTCCATCCTAGACACAGAATATGACATTTGGACTTGTTAAATTGTATCCTATTAATCACTGCCAAAGCTCCAATCTATCTAGATCCCACTGCAAGGCCTCTCGTTCCTCTAACTAATTTTCTTGTAAATATATTTACTGTGCATTTATTAGGGTAAAATATGTAGAAAACAATCAGGTTGGTGTGCCTTTATGCTTTTTAGGTGCACAGCTTTTATGCAAAATAGGACTGTATCTTTTGCTGAGAATAAATCCTAGCATGAACATCAACTTTGTCCTTTTTCTAAAGACTTGAAATTACTGATTCATTATCATGAACATACATGATGGAAAGCAGTTGCTTGCTCTTCTGCAAGCCATATGCTATATCTATTATATAACATTATGCTGCTTGCTGGAAATATTGTGTGTCAGACACCGTCAAGAGTAGTACCTTAAATTTCTAATACTTACAGTTTTCTGCACCATAATAAGGTTTAGAATAGCACTTATAGCTTCATTGACCATACTTTCATTAACATGACACAGACCTCTATATTTCTGTGTTTGAGTCCTGGAATACTTATTGGAACAAAATTTATTTTCTCTAATCAATTCAGTGGACAAATTCCATTGCTTTCTTTAAGCACTAGCACCTGCAAGGATGACTTCCTCACTTGCAAAGTATTTTCATTTGTATACCCACTTTATCATAGTCTCCAAATATGCAAGCCACTTGAGAGCATGCTTTTCCCCACATTTCACTATTATTGTTGAGTGCAATTCTGATCTGATGTTGTTTTTTGCCTTTTTTTTAATGAAAAAGGGAAGGTGAGAGATTAGAGAATTTGGTCTTTATCTTAGCTTTTCACAGTCTCATTGCTCTTTTGTCTCATTAACATTGTGAGGGAGAAAGGGCTTGTGAGACTAGGAGAACAAGACAAGAAGGCCCATGTGGTTTTATTTTAATCAGGTCTGAGCTCATTCTGTCTGCAAACACTGAGGGGAAGATCTGTCCCATAATTTTAAATTACTGTTTATCACATCAAAATGCTGTTTACGTCTTCAAGTTACTAAGTATGAAATTCATGTAACTTTAGCCATTTAAAACTTCCAATTCTGGACCAAGCTTATCATTTAAGAGACCTTTCCAGTCAATGAACGTAAAGAGGTCCCTTCAAGGTGATCCATCCCATTTACCTTAGACACATTTTCCATGCTGTGGTACCATTCCCTGTTCAGTAACTACAATAGGAGAGCTAGACAAGCAGCAGAGGCTAGACACATAACGTTTTAGATGTCTACAGTTAAGTGCAATTAATCTCACACTAAACCACACAACACATTTCCAAAGCTAAGGAATGATAATAACGTCGGAGAGTAAAGCTGGGTAAGATTTCCTTGGTACCACTGTCTTGCACTGTTTTTAAAAAAGAAAATGACTGAAAAGTGCTGTATGGTTAGTCTGCATTTAGCCTAGGATAGTTTTTCCTGGGCATTCATTGTAGATCTTCAATGATTTTTATGTGAAGTTGTCAAATTTAAGGCAAACCTGTTTGAAGTTATTTATGCACTTGTTTTAGCCTTACTGAGACACTCCAAAATCTTTTGGTCTGCAATTTTGAGGCAGACCAGGGACACTATTTTCAAGCTTAAAAATCACTTTTATTTTCACCAGGTGTTCATGGACTGAATTCTTGATTACTGATTACTTTGCCAATGTAAAGAGTGTATTTCCCTTTTTCTGGGCAAGTAGGTTAGTTTGAGTGATACTGTATTTAGATATGACATTGCAAAGATAGATATGAGAATACCTAAAAGTGCATTTTCCTCACCAATTTGTCCCACAGTGCACATACGCTTCAGCTGCTCTACCAACTGGCCAATACTGCTGAGAGGCAAATAAAATTGCTGTCAAGTATAGATACAGCCCCTGCTCCTCTCCCAACTCAGAGAGACACTGAGGAGCCAATGTTGATGTCAGGAACTATCTGTAAAGAAAAAAATTACCAAAAAATCAGTATCATCTACAAAATTAATCTGCAAGGAACAGTTCTAGGTAATCTGCTAGGAAAAAAACCTCTCTCAAGTGCTAGAATTGTAAAATATTTTTCTTATTTTTAATTTATTACTGTGGGGATAGAATAGCTTATTTGAAATGTCATTTTGTTTTCCTTTGGGAACAATGCCAGAAAGGATCTTCAGTGATTTATCATGTGTGCTAGATATGGAAAGACACACTTAATAATCAAAGCATAGTTTCTTAATGCATTGTCTCAAAAGTATTAAATCCTGAATGCAAAATAAAGTCAAAATTAAACTATAGCCAAGTGATTCTATACTATGTAAAAAATATTTATTTTCCGATTTTTTAGTAATTCAGAAATTTTGTGTCCCTACAAATCTGTATTAAATGGCAAATTTGCTTAGTGAGTAGAAATAAAAACATGAAGAAAAAGATCTGAAGTGTCTAAAATCTTGTATAGACAGGCTTCAGACAAAAATTTATACGAAAATTTATGGAGATTGTACATGTAGAAATTATTTTTTAATTTCATTTAACTTTACAAATGAGATGCAGACTTCAAAAATATTTTGAATGTATAACTTAATCACATCCCGTATGAACTTTTGCCTCCATAAAGGGAGAGCTGTGATACCCCATAAAGGGGTGACACCCCAGAGGAGGTGACAGTGCCTCTAATTCAGTGGAAATGCTGTACAATGAGGACTACTAATCTTTGATCATCATCTATTCAAATGGAGCTTCTTTGAATGGTAAGATACTTCTCCCTTTGTCAAAGTAAGGCAGGGTCTTCTAATTTTTATTTTAAGGGAAATGTAACTAAGCAACAGATCACCAGATGGAAGACTTTGATCACTGGAGGAGATTGCTAAGGGAGATATCAGACAAAGTGAAACTCGGTGGAAGAGATTCACAAAGATAAAGGGAGATGGAGCAGAAAAAGGAACAGCAGAACATGCTTTCATGATAGAAAAGACCTTTTGAAAGCAACAAGAGTGACATGAATAATGGACTTTCAGGTAGGTTGTTCAACTTAAAACAGGAAAAGAAAAATCTTTTCTCAGTTGACCTGAAAAATGATGCTTCATATTTTTTTCAGAAAAAAAAAAAAAAGCCAACAAAAGCCACAAAATCCAGCTTTATTGTGAATCTCCCAAGACTCCCATAGATCTTCAAGTTAAACACAAAACTCACTGTGTGTGTCATTCCTTAACATTTCTTTTACATTTTGCATCTGAGACTGATTTTGAAATGAGTAGTTCATATATCACCCAGATTGTTTTGTGGATGAAACTGTTCCTGGATTTCTGAATTTCAGTTGTGTATTTTCAGTAAATTTGCTGTTTGCTGAACTAATTTCACCCAGCTTTCACCAAGTATTTCTGTTAACTCTTTCATTTTTACTCTACCTTAATTCTTTACTTTTTTTATTTTAGCATGTTTAAATTTATTTCCTTCTCCTGACATTCCTATAGTGGCTGGGAGGCTTTTATTGCCAAAGTACCTTATATTACATCTTTCCAAGTTGACAGTTAACAACATTATTTATGCTTTTTGTAAAAAAAGCCTCTCTGATGTTTTATTTAAAGTTAGTAACCTCCTAACAAAATTCAAAACTAATCTGTTTTCAATTTAGTACACCTTGTACTGGACAACAAATGCCATCATTGACAAACCTAAAATTTGAAGGCCACTACTTCCCTACACCAAAAAAACCACCAAAAACACCAAAACCACCAGATTACGAATCAGTCGCTTTTTTGGCAGACTTGAAATCATTGTAATACAGCGGCACAGAGCCCAGCTGCAACAAGTAGAGGGAAGCTTTTAAAGTTCCTAGGAAGGCTGGCAGCTCCCCGAGCAATGGGGAGCTGGACAGCAGAAACTGCAGATCCAAAACCTAAGCCAGGACAAACCAAGTCTTATCTTTGTCTCCCACTCACATCTCAGTTCCAGTTGGATCTGGGAGTCCTGTTCACAGCTGCACTTGCCTAGAAAGACAAAACAATGCGTGCTGGAGGGCCTCTTGCTACCACGCTGCAATCAATATGAAAAGGCAATTAAGCAGTTTCCCTTTTGCTCTCAGTTTGGTTCCATTAAATCATCTCCACCAGCTTTGACTTACAAACATTTTGCTTCTGGAACCAAAAACTTTGCACCAGTTGGTGAATATTTTCAAGACAATTTCATATATAGAGTGAAGTCCTTCACCTTCAGAGGCTGGATATCTACTCTCATTAGAAAATTATTTTATTTTTATTTGTTAATAACAAAGTTATTTTGTTTGAAGCTTTCCCTTTTTAAAGAAAATAATCTGTATTTTAAAAAAGCACTTGCAAGGGAGAATGTCACTTTTAAGAAAACACAATCTTCTGTCAACAGTTTTTCACCAAGACTAAAAAAATATATTTTGCATTACCAATATAAAATTATATAATTTTGATGAAAAGAATTTTACTTATTAATATAAATAATTATGCAATACAACAGTTTTCTGTGCCAAGAACTGGTGTAAACACTTTACATTATATAATGATTATCATTGCTGTCTGAGGAACACAAACTCAGAAATCATCCTAACATTTTTAAGTCTATGACAATGGACTTCTGTTATTTTAGTACTTTTTTTTCCTTTTTTTTTTCTCCTAAGTTTACTATAGAATTGTAGCACTCCCAAATGAGATGTTCAAAAGTTTTGTAGTATTAGTTTCCTGAGAAGCAGGTGTTGGGCAGTTACAAGCAGTGTCAATCACAGAATAAGATTGCAACTTTTTAAAAGTATAGCCTTGAGCAGACAAACCCAAACATTTTCAAAAATCAAAATTAATATTTTTATCATGCTATTTGTTCTTTATTTTAAACAGATGGAAAACAAATTAAAAAAATACAGCATTCCTCAATTATCTCGTTTTGCAAATGTGAGCACCAGGTTCATCACACAGTGATGTGACGAAGTCTTGTGAAAGCTGCTTGCAGTAACCCTGGGAGGACCAGATGTTGCACAGTCTCCTTTCTAACTCTAATCTGACTTTCACTTTGAAGAGTCATGCAGCAACAGCTCCGGATATTTTTAAATCATTCACTCAGTCTTGAACAGCAATCCACTTTGCATTGCCTCAATCTGATCTCAGAACCAGACGCTGATCTCAATGCAGCTTTTTAATGACTATCACTGATTTACAAAAATAGAAATGCATAACGTAAAGATGAGATCTTTCACTTTGACTGTTCCTTATTTTATTTCCCACAGCATATTCCTCAACCCTTTCATTTATAAAGGCACTTGTATCTCTTAGTTCTCTGTAGCATCTCTGCTTTTTCTCATTTATTTTGTAGTCATTTCTCTCCTTATCTCTACAGCTTCTCAAGACTGGAGTATCTCATTAAAACAAAATTGAAACTGTTAACCTCCCTGTTCTCAGTAGTTTCTCAAGGTCTTTGACGGACAAAAGAGTGCAATCACATACCATCAACTTTTAGAAATCTAGAATAACTTTTTAGAGATGTTGAATATTTAAAACAGAACTAGGTAATGCAATCCCTGTCTTGTCTCCATCCTGCTCTAAACAGTCCTGGAATACAGTCTATTCTAGACTCAGGGACAGAGCTAGAAGAGAAACCTTGAAGTGAATAAAGTTAGAAAATAAGACTGGGTTTACTTTTCATTCAGCACAATGCCCAAGGTCACTTTGAGAACTGTATTTGTGTATCAATTATAGAACAGACTGTGGTTTATATACCATATTTCTCTGGAAAAGATGATGTTAAGTTGCACCTTTTGTTGGACTGAGAGCAAAATTGAGTGTCCGGAAGAGACCATCATTCCTTCTCCACCACATTGTATAAGGCCCATTCTCAGCCTGTCCCTCAGTCAGGATGGACATACTCCTCTGCGCTGGTTTGCTCATCAAATTATAGAGATTGTTGATGACCCAGTTGGAGATTAGTCCGGTTTTTAGTATAATCTTCCAAGACTCTTTTTCCAGAATTTCACATGATGGAGTTTTTGTCAACACTTTTTTGCTGAATTCTGTAAAGCTGTCTAAAGTGTGCTCTGAGGTTTGGTCCCTATGTCTCCAGGCAGATTTCATTACAGGAAAAAAAAAGCATTAAACAGCCCCTATGAGAGAAAAAGAGCATCAGGCAGAGAGCAAATAGGACAAAGAAAAGATTGAGAAATTATCTTCCTAATATGCCTGCTGCCTTCCTATCTGCCTACTGAAACAAATATTAGAAAATAAGATCTGTGAGCATTCAAAGGTTAAAAACAAAGTCAAAAATAATAGCCAGGGCAAATATTTGAAGTATAAAAATGGAAAGTAAATTTGAGTTACTTTGAACGAGATTAAATTTTTAGTTAACAAAGGGAACTAAATGAGCTGAGTATAACCAGAGTTTGGTGAAACATTTTACACAATGTGTCACAAAACTTGACTTACAGAATTAAACAAAATTACACCAAGGAAGTATATTGTAATATGAGTAGTGGTTCAATGACTGATATAAGGTAATTTTAAACTGAAGAACATTGTTTAGGTGAACTCTCCTGCACCTCCTAAATTTGTGATAGGTCCATCCTGATTTAGCAATTCTACACTCATGCTGAAAGAAGCAGAAAGATGGCACATTAATTGTTCTTACAAATGATAATTAACAAGAGAACTTGTAAGTACAATGAAGCAGAAAATACAAAATGGAATATAAAGTATTTAAGACTATTAGTGAACACACAGAAAATATAGTTCCCTGAGGGACAGACAGTCCACAGGAATAATATTGATAATGAAATTGAAATAAAATTTTCCTTCCCAGGGAAAAGAAATATTAGGAAGCTAATGCTGTAATAAATATGGTGTTCTTGATGCTTGGCTAACACCCACTGAGAACCCAACTGTCCTGGGTTTCTGTAGCNCCCTGAGGGACAGACAGTCCACAGGAATAATATTGATAATGAAATTGAAATAAAATTTTCCTTCCCAGGGAAAAGAAATATTAGGAAGCTAATGCTGTAATAAATATGGCGTTCTTGATGCTTGGCTAACACCCACTGAGAACCCAACTGTCCTGGGTTTCTGTAGCTGAATTTTTTTTTGGTAGTAGCGGGGGCTGCAGAGGTGGCTTCTGTTAGAAGTTGCTAGAAGCTTCCCCTGTCCCATGGGAACCAATGACACTTGGCCCCAGGAGGGACATCCGGCTCCTGGCCAGGGCCAAGCCAATTAGAGATCACAGTAACGCCTCTGGGATAACATATTTAAGAATTGGAGGTTGTTGTGCAGAAGAAATTCCAGAGAGCGAGAACATGGGATAACAGGCAGACATCAACGTCACTGGAGAGTCGGGGGAGGAGGCACCTCATGGAGCAGGGAAAGGACTCAGAGCTAAAACCCCTACAAGCCCATGGAGGACCATTGCGGCGCAGAGACCCCCCTGCAGCCCATGGAGGAGCCCGTGCTGGAGCAGGTGGATGCTTGAAAGGAGGCTGTGACCCTGTGGGAGGCTCAGGATGGAGCAGAGTCCTGCAGACCTGTGGACCCGTGGAGAGGCAGACCCACGCTGGAGAAGGTTTTACCCGAGTGAGAGCTGCG